>SMGU01007840.1:0-11283 GCA_004348175.1 Puccinia novopanici
AGACTAAATAAATATGAAATAAAGATATTAATTAATTACAATTAATAATAATTAAGGATTGTAGCTACTTGGGTAATGTCAGGTATGCCGATATTACCTCTGTGGCTGACATAAACAGTTAAGTATGCTACCATCCGCAGATGCCTGGCAAGCTCAAGAGGAACCCTTACGTGTTATCCATTGAGAAAGTGATACTCAAGCACACAGGTGTGATTGCCAAAGCGTCCATCCTATCATTGTCTGATTGGCTGTCATCTCCCACTAAGTTGGCCAATTTGTTTTTCCCGTTCTTTCAGTTCTTCTCCACAAAAAGGATGGCTAGGCCCCCGCGCCCATTGCAGCCACACCGGCCCATCATCTGACATATGGCTGACGGGTCTCCCCGCCCCATATGTATCACTGACTGCACCCAAGACCAGTTTTGTCCCGTACCCAGGGCCATGATGCACGACACCAGTGGGAAGTTGCCGTTGGCAAAGTCCTCAACGCATTTTGATTTCTCCTGTGTCCTGGTGCATGAAGGTTGACCACGGGTTGGCCCAGTCATCTGAACTCCCCCTAGCAGAATTGAGGACCTTCATAACCTGGAGGGTCCGGTTTTTCAACCCACTGTATATCAGAGTCAGGGGTTTCCGCACGCAAGGTGTACAAGTTGAGAAGATCCTAACAAGATGACATCTAGTGTGCCATCTCCACGTGTATGATTTGTATCTCCGGCCGAGTTAGCTCACCACGCATAAATTCTAGGTTGTGATCCTCCAGCTTCAAACTTTCTTTGATGGATTTGACGGCTTTGGGTTGGCAAGTTGCCAACATCAAAAGAATTGGCATTTTGTTACAGCACAGTAGGCGACCACCTAGGCTCCCATATGAGGGGCGGAACATCCTGCGGTCCTTGTAGCGGAAAAGGGCCAAAACTTTCATTCATCCTTTGTTAGATTCAACAATCCCCCACTGGTATATAATGTGAGCCTCATCAACTACCACTAGTAATGCTAACTGGTTCTGAAACTTCTTGCTGAAGTAAAGATCCTCCCACATTTTGCTGTTTAGGAATATCTATGGACTTAGGTAAACAAAATTGTAATTGCCATTTCCTATTTTGTAGGCCTCCTCGGCATTGAAGGTGAGCTTGGTCAAGTTGATAGCCGTGAAACCCGTGGCAACCTTCTCTGTATATTTCAGGGATTTGTGATTTGCCAAATTCCATACTGGCCAGTATAAATGTGTTCTTCCCACGCACTAGGTTGAACACTGCATCAACTTGCAGCTCCTTTGCCTTGTTTTTGTAGTAATTCCGGGTGGCCTTGTGGATTGCGGCTCGTAGGCTTGAATCATTACGGTCGGTGACCTTCTTGAGTATGTGCACCCTTGAAGGGGTTGCTTTGTTAGCTGATTCAATTCACTGAGCAGGGGTATGTATATTATTCAACAGTGTATTCAACATGATTGGGCGTACTGGGGTATTACTTTGACGTAGGGGTGTCTGGGCAGGTGTCAAGGTAGGATCCCGATGCATGGTGGCCTTCCGTAGCGGTGTATGACCAAGTGGGGACGCACGGGTATTGCAACCCATGGTTGTGTTGGTTGGATTTGTTGCAGTTTGTAAACTTGAATAGGGTGTTGTCACTGCAAGGAATAGTGAAATTATTATGTAAATAGAGATCCGGAGGTAAACCCATAGCCCAACTGGGACATTTACGTGTGTCAGTGTTAGAAGAATTGAGAAGGCCATAGCTGTACATTGCATACTTACCAGGTGGCTAAGAGGGGAGGGGGGAGCATGAGATGATTTTTGGGATAAGGGATACAAAGGCTAAGATGAATAGAAGAAATTTTGAGGAGAACAAAATGACAGCAAGAAGCAGGGCTACAATTTGGTCCCCTGGGCGGAGGGAATCCTTCGCGGGGTGCAGTGAAAAATGAGGATGAGTAAGAAATTGGTGTTTTATGCCGCTAACCCAGCCAGGATCCATGCCAAAAAATCGGTATTAGTTGTAAGCCTCTCTGCAAGGCAGAGACCCTGCGGGGCTCTGCCACCATAGTGGCTTTGTTAAGCTTGATGTAATATCAACCCAAATGATCCGATGTAATGCCGGATACACCCCACTGACACAACCCCTTTGGCAGTGTACAGCCAGTGCAAAAAAGCTTGCATTGCCTGTGCCGCTTTTTTTTTTTTTTTTTTTTTTATTTCTGCCACTTTTATTTCTGCCACAATGCCTGTATTCCGCCGTCAAATTTTCTAACTTTTTTGTTTTTTGGATTCAGGTCTTGGGACCTGCACCAATCGACTCGTAGTGCTAAACTACATCGCTGGCCGCCCGCCACATGAGGGCAGGCTGGCCCCACTGCTGCCCCGGGCCCCAGATCCGTGTTATCCAGGCTCTCCTGGGGCCTGTACACCGGACCCATACAGCATGGTGGCTGAAAAAGCGGCGCAGTGAGCGCAAGCTTTTGCGCACTGGCTGTATATATAATCCACACCGAAAAAGAAAAAAAAAAAAAAGAACATTGCTCTCACCACTACAGACACACGCAGCTCAATTCATACATTTGGGACTTCCAAATTAACCTTTCTCAACTTATCCTTGAACGAACCTGAGAATACTCGCGGATACCAATGGAGAAACAAAATCATGCAGCCAATCTGCCGTGGCATCAATTTCCTCACTGGTGGTGATGCCTCTGCAAATGAAGGGGGTTTGCGCAAAGGCACCACCACGTGGCTGTTTGGTGCGCGCCGCTCTGCCAGCCGGGCGCGCGACACTACATATGCGAATGGAGTTGCTGGTGACGTCATGCTGGAAGGCTTCACTCCTGTAATTGTTGACTTCTCCGACCGACGAAAGGATAATTGGGATTCAACCATGGCCACCGTCACTCCGCTCGCATCGCCCACGCGCTATCCAACATCGACGTTGACGAAGCCCGTGGAGTATCCAGGCGTGTTCCTGTTGGAACTCCATGCTCGTCCGGACAACCGAATGACGGAACAATTCATACAATCCAGCGTAGGGTTTTTTTAGTAGTGTTCCATCATCACCCAGTCGTCCTGGACTGATTGGATACGCATCCGTTTCATGCTAGGTTATCGCACCACTCTTGGACGTCGAGCGGGAGTACAGAGCTTCCCTGCTCGGCTTGCTTGCTGCACCGCCGGACAATTCAACGGGCAAGTCCAGGAAGCTCGGTCGTTCGTTCTGAATGGTCGATCCATAGTAATGTTTTTTACCGTGGTTAGGGTGGAAGACACCAGTGAAGCCGGGTCAATACGCCCTCGTGACCTGTGGACCTCAAGATAAGAACCGAATTTACAGTAACGGTCTCGACCTCACCGAAGCCCTGGCCTTGGACCATTTCTTCCAGCGTTGGCTATAAATCTCGTATTTTTTTTTAGGTTTACAACATTTTTTTCCTATTTCGATTGCTAATTTGCCTGCTTCTGTCGATAGATGTTTTGAATCCATTGTATGTCAAGTTGTTGAGGTTCCCAATGCCCACAGTCGCGGCCATCAATGGACACGCGTTTGCGTGAGTTGCACGTCCTCATCGTTTTGTTTTCAAAAACTCGTCAGCATTTTTCTATGGCTGACAATCATTTTATTTTTGTTCTAGGGGCGGCTTTTGTTTGGCTTTGGCCCATGACTACAGGATCATGAAGGAAAACGAGCAGAAAGGCAAGGCGATGATGGCAATGAATGAGCTTGAATTCGGCGCACCCGTTCCAGTGAGCTATACGTCCCATCGCGACCTCCTCGTTTCATGATTTACTTTCTTTCCCCCTAGAATGTCTTTCAATGGCTGATCACTTGGTGAATGTTGTCAATCCATAGCTAGGTCTAATAGCGGTCATTGAAGCCAAATTCCCTACAACGAGTGCGATAGCAAAATGCTTAACGGAGGCCCATCGTTTTGGCGCCCAAGAATCGTACGTCTTGGGCAGAGAACATAGCTTCACTATATCGCTCAATTGGGGGGTTTAATTGCCCAGTTCGATGATTTATTTTGCTATCTGGCTTTTTTTGCACTCAGACTTAGCCTGGGCATTGTTAATGCACTAGCACCGGAGGCCGAGGTTGTCCAACGGTCGCTGAAGCTTGCCTTGGAGAAATCTACCCGAGCATCAACTGGGGTGTTTGGAATGATTAAAGTGAGTGAGATGCTACTACCAAAAACTTCATGATTAGGAGCACTATTCCTCTAAGTCGCGACACTCCTTGAACTAACACACTTTCCCGATGTTGCCATAGGAATCTGTTTATCGAGAGGCTATCAACACCTTGAATTCCAATAATGGGGGGAATGCGGACGTCAAGTCGATCCATACATCCCGTTTGAAACACCTATCTGGACATCCTTCACCCGGTCAAGCTAAGCTCTAATGAGCTGCCCCTCGACATGTGCCCGTTTATATATATATATATTTTGTAGAATGTAGCAGAACACTTCTCTTTTTCATTGTCGGCCTTCTTTAATTACATAGACGTGGATATCTGGCTAGGAAGGCTAGTCGGACCGTCTCTTCCGAGTGATTGGTTGCGAAATGTACAGACAATGATCAGGTCTCCGTTATGAGATGGTGTATGACGATCGGATCTAGCTTGGTTGGAACAAGTACACATTATTTATCGAGCACCTTTTCTCATCACACGTATTTTGATTGATGTGGAACACAATTCATAAGCCTTTCCTCACTCCCTCTTGACATGACCGAGCACATCTGCATCTGCTTTTCTGTTTTTTTTATTCTTAAAGAAAAGACAAAGCAGGATATTTTGACTGTCTCTGGGCTTGTATCTCCGGGTACCTTACGCAGCTCGACTTGAGCAACAACTAGCTCCAGGCTCCCCCTGCACGATCACCAAAAAAAAAATCATACTAGCCATACATGATGGCGAAGAATATTTGAGCCAATGTGGCATATTAGTAAACAGTTCAACTGAACAGATTCTTGATGATATCCTTCGAAATACAAATTTTAAGAAGAAGAATAAAAAGGTTTTAGACCACACAGTGGCTCATTGGATATACATATAACACTTCAACCACAGGTTTCGGTTTGGTTTTCGGGCTTGTTTTATTTCTCGAACGAAAAGTGTTTGAACTTGATGCTGGGAGGTTTTAATTTAATTTAATTTTCAGATCATACATCTGTTCTGGAGCGGGAAGTGAGATGTGGCAATATTTGAAATTATATGTTATAGGTATGAGAGTTCTTGCGAGGATGTTTGGTGGGGGGGAAGAGGAGATGGCAGGTCTGGACGAGCTTCCTATCGGGCGTGTCGCCGGTGGTGTCGAAGAAGTTGATTCCGGCAAGGCTGTTAGTTTTGGCATACCGGGTCTTTTCATAGATGGACTGTCTGTCATCGTACACAATCAGGTTTTTCGATTCTTGGTGGAACAGGAAAGGCTGTGAAGACAAGTCCAAGCAGAAAAGGCTTAGCTCTTTTTTGGAGGAAAAGTGCGGATGATAGGATGAAATATACACACACCGTTTGAGTGCAGTGATCGAAGTGCCGCTTATAACCAGCGGTCCCCCTTGTGCCGTCCTTTGCGAGTTTCTGGTCGAGGTAAAGCTCATGGTAGAGCCAGTGGCCGGAGGATCCGGAGCGGCTGCCGCCCTGGGGAGTTTCGGCCGAGACGTTCTGGAACAGCAGGGAAGACTTTCCTTGCGGGCCAGAAAACCTGGTTGGCCGAAGCTCAGAGGACAACAAGGTGTAGGCATACCCGTAGGCGGGAAGGCCGAGCAGCATCTTGCGCGCCGGGAAGCCGCTCTGAGTCCACGTCTCGATCCCACCTGACACCGAATACTTGGACTCCGGATCCGAACACTCATCAAACAGCGGCGCATTCGGCCCTGAAAGCTTCCCCCCAGACCCGCTCACATAGATATCGTACGCCTGTTATTGCACATAGAGATGAAGTGTTGAGAATCAACTTTTGACCCTCATTTTCTAGAAACCATCTTACCATGATAGTTATGTAGTCGAGCACCTCGGAGAAGGCCTTGGTGTCCTTGAGGTACTTCCCGTCTGCCCCCATCAGTCCCTTCACTGACACCGCCGCCGATATCCGATAGTCACCCCCAAGCTTCTTCCTCAGGATTCGTAAAAACTTCAGAAAGTTGGCGGTATCTGCGGGTGAAACTATGTTGCCTTTTTCTCCTGCTACCCCAGGATATTCCCAATCTTTCAGAAAAAGAAAAAAAGAAAAAAAGGGCAATCACTATGAATTCCTCTTTCTTTTTTTCCGCTGAAAAAGAAGCAGGCCACTCTATAGCGTTCATTCTTACCCAAGTCAACCCCATCAAGATTGTACTTCTTGATGGTCCGGACTAGTGACGTGGCGAACTTGTCACGCGACCGATTGGTTTTGACGAGGACACTAAAGAATTTACTACCAGTCCACCCTCCGATGCACTAGAGAAGAAAAAAAAAAGATACGTTGAAGCCTCAACTTCATGAAGCCCCTCCGTCGGAGCAGCAAAAAAAAGAGCAGGGGCCAACGAGCGAAATGGAGACGTTATGAGCCTTGGCCAGCGCGACAGTTTCCAAGAGGTTTTTCTCGTCTTCGATTTTGAAGGGTTTGTCTGGATCGTCTTGAACCGGTGCCACAAAGTAGTCGATGTGTGTGTAATGGCTCCACGGGATTTTGGACGGCGGTTGGAGGTGTGAATTGTACGCCTTGAATGATAATAAAAAAAGAGAGGCAGAGTAGTTGTTTTGTTAAGTCAGCTTTTCCTTTTTTTTTTTTTTGCTTGTGGATATTTCCTGATTCTTATGCATCTTCATGAAGCTTCTCACACTGACCGGATAATATCCTGAAACCACCGGCTGGCCTCGGTCGGCCCAACCAAGCGCGTGTCCTGCTAGAAGCAAGCCATATGCGAGGGCTCTCATCCTCTTAATTTTGGATGGTTATATACAGATGAGGGGGATTGCCAAGACAAATCCCAAAATTAGAATGAAACACAAAAAAGTTGAGAGTTCTTTTTTTGTGAGTCAACCTGAGATGGTAGTAAAGTCGGCTTGCTGATAAAAAGGTCGATGCTAGAGGAGGCGTTATTTATGTGCATGTCTCTCTTCTATGGTCCACACAAGGCCTCCTGAGTCCTGAGGGCCAGTGGCCCAGATGTGACATGAGCGGAAACGACGAAGGCACCATATCTACGGGACGGCCAAACAATCATGTAGTTGCGGTGGTCATGAGGGCGAAGCAGGGCGAGAGGTGACAATTTTATATCTCCATGAGGCCTCAGATATCCAGACTCCAACAGCCACATGGAGACTGGATTACAAACGGCTCCGCAAGTCAGCCGTCGGATCAAGCGCTGTGGCTATTACCTTTTTCCAGGGGGTTATGTATAGCCATGGGGACAGCGAGCTTTGGTAGCAAACAAAGGAAGCCGGCCTTGGATATGCGGTCCATGTTTGTTGGCTTGTTGGGGCTTCTCGTCGAACACAGGCCGGGCTTTGCGATGGCATTGTTAAAGCTTGGTTGGGAACAGCTAGCCATCGGATCAGAGGGCTTTTTTATCAATCCCGCTCCTCGCGCCCCCCAATCGGCCGGCGGCCGGCTCATCGTGCCCCCCAGCTTGCAGCAACCTGCAGCAAGCTCGTCACAGGCGCAGCTGAGCAAAACCGAGCCTAACGAAGCCTCTCTGTGAGAGGCGAGGCCTCGCAGGGTCTCTGTCTCACAGAGAGGCTTTCCTCAGCAACTTTCTACGGCCAGTTAGAATCCATAAAAAGCTCGGGATGGTCCACTGCCCTCGGCAGCATTGATTCAAAAATAACCGACGCCTCTTCTTCACCAGCTTGTACCCAAGCTGCTGATACGATCATTCAACAGCTGAAGATACTGAACCCATCCAAAGTAGAAGTCTCGCCTGCTCGATTGTGTATGGCGATCTCGTCATTGATGAACCTCTCTGTGCATTTAGTCTCGGAGGACATCGCGAAAGCGTTTGCGGTGCAGAAGCAGATCGACGAGTTTGTGAACACGATGGCAAAGCGGATGAGGGGGGGATCTCGGAATGGGAAGCCTCATTACAATTGGCTGCGGAATCGGGCGGCATTATCGGCGGTGTATCTTGCGGAGATGGGGCAAGCAGTGCGACAAATGTCTGACGAGAGCATCGTGGAGCTGGAGATAGCGGAAGCATCGCTGACCAGTGGCGACGATTTCGGGGGATCAGGCGAGCCCATCTAGGGAGGCCTTTTGATGGGGCACCCCGCTCGCTTTCGCTGGCCGATTGTCGAAGCCAATGGCGCTACTGACCCGCGATCTACGGCTCACCGGGGCCATGGGGGCCAACTTCCTCGGCCTCGGCCCTCAAGCACGATTCCTGTGTCCCCCCAAATCCCCCCATCTCGACGCCCGCTTCAAGTGGTGCTACCATCCCCTCAACCCCCACCTCCTCACCGACGGCTGCCAACTCGCCAAACATTTCTTGCAGCGTGCCGTCAACTATTCCCTCCCCGATCCTCCTGCTCCCAACCATATTCATGCTGCTGTCCTGCTTATCTCTTTGAATGAAAACTTGCGCCATTTGGCTCGCATCGCTCCTCTTTCTCAGCCACCCTCCACATGATCTTATTGGTGGCCTTTCATTTCACGCCTTACACCCAAAACTTGTCATTATCCATTTTTCTTTCAGTCTCCAATCATGTATAATCTTCTGTTCTTATTAGCAAAATGTGTCATTTTCATCCAACAAAAATAAATCATCATGTACATCCGAGTCCACCGACACGTCCCCATCAGCGGAGTGTATTGATAACTGAAAGACGGAGGCCAGAGGCTGCTGGCAATAATCACATCTCGCTGCGGGGGATAATGGTCCTTTGTCCAATGATTCGGGTTTTCTTGTCTTCTAAAAAAAATCAAAAATGTTGCAAATTAAGAATTAAAAAAAAAAAAAAACATTGGCTTGTTGGGGCTGCATTGCCAAGCCCTTTATGATGGGCCAATGGGGTTCAGAAAGAGGGTGATTCATAAATTAAAAAACAAAAAAATGGATTTCCCATCTCAATAATTATGATGCGAACAGGTTTTAAAAAAAGTGATAGGCCGGTCCCGCTGAGCAAGGGGACTTTTACGATCTTAAGAGGTAGACTGCACATGTGAGTGCACCCATCCAATTGTGACGGTATGCCAAGGGACCTCATGGTGAGGTAAGGAAGCACAAGCATTAGGAGGAGAGATAGGCTTGGTGCACACATGTCGGAGCACCTTAAGCCAGTCCTCCAATATTGACGAGCATTTCATCAAACGAATCAGAATGGGGATAAGCTCAGAGTCAGACATGTAAAACTCGTTTCACATTTCGGAAAATTGTGAGCTGCCAAACACGGCCTGAGCTAGCCGTGAACCACACGCCCGCCCCTTCAGGGAGAATAATTGGGAAAGGATGTTTCAGATGCAGATTGTTGATAATCATATGCCGCCGTGAGGGGCGTTGATGCTCATCACAACTCTCCAAAGCCTTATTATCCCTGTCAAGTTACACCTTCCTCTCCTTTTGATTCAACGAGACGAAATTCGTCTTCTGATCAAGTTTCATAGTCTCATTGTGTTGCAATCAGAAGGAGATAGGCTCCGCATCACACAGAACTACCGTGGGCAGACTCGAATTCTTCACTCTAATCACCCTCAAATTCATTGTGTTGCACTCAAAAGGAGATAGGTTCCGCATCACACAGAACTACCGTGGGCAGACTCGAATTCTTCACTCTAATCACCCTTAAATTCTTCAATAAGTGGCTCAGATCAAAAAAAATGAGACGCTATTTCATCAAGTCTTTAGGCTCCCTTATCCACCTGCTCATTGCCCAGGGCATCCTCGCCGTTAATCTCGCCTTGACCACCGACAACCAGTTGGCACATCTTACTGTGAACCTGGCGCCGCTGAGGGAAACTCCGACACCTGGTCGAACAGTGGCTCATTTTGATCTAAACAAGTATCCGCCGAGCGAGCCGACAATCGAATCTTTGTGCTCCACGTCGCGAACAATTTCATCGGAGCATAACTTATCACTACCACGAGAACAAAATCTAGTCCTATCCATCGCGGCCACCGCGGAGTCCATTCCCTATCAGCATTCTTCGCCTAGTTCTCTGAAACGCAAAGAAGAAACAAGCCCGTACGTGGATCAGATGAGGAACATACGGCAGAAACTCTCAAAGCAGCATGGACACGTGGCGCATAAAAACGGCGTGGGTTTCCCGGATGATTTTACTGCACTCCATTCCAAGGCCCCAGTCACCAGCAAGAAACCAGCTGGACTGCTGAAATATAAGCGCCCTTCTCAGGACCAGAATGTTCGCGGGCTTCTACCGGTCCATCAGGGAGAGCAACCTCTCCGCGTGGACAACTGGGATTATGTGAAATTGAATCTCAAGATAGAGGGGATTCCCGATCACATCCACGCAGGATATGGTGAACCTGAAATGACTGAAAAAAACTTCTTCGATTACATGCACGACACTTACGCCTTTCTGCCGCGTGGGGAGACATTTTGGATTCCAAAGAGCCGCACAGGAGAATTTCGGGAAAGGCATCGTGAAGTAAGAAAAACTGGTTTTAAGTACCCGAAAGAAGTCCCGGTGGGCACAAGACAGGCAGGAACAAAAGAAATCATGTTGAAAATCGCCGAGAATAAACTCCACGTCGACTCGTGTTGGAGCGCCTCGGAAGATATCAAGACGCAACTGAAACAAAGTATTAACGCCAATAAACCTAGATCTCGCTTCATACGCAAATTAACTAAGCTTTCAGTGACCTTATCTGTGCTGTGTATGACAATCTTGGGTGAACATGAGGGGCCAACATTGTCACAAAGCTACGTCTCAAGCATGGTCCCCTTCATCCAAGACGCGATCACACCCCATGCAGAAATGCCAGTGCCAGCAGGAGTGCCAGAAAGTGAAGGAGCAGAAAAAAGGCGCCAAATCTTGAACGATTTCAAATTTAAATCCAAAAAATCCAATCGTAATGCCGCAGAAGAGATGAATTTGGCGTGGAAGATTGTCGAATATTGGCGCACAATGACCCGCAAGTCTTCACAAACAAGCCTCACTGACGCCAAAACCGAAGTGCATGAGGTGATCAATAAGATTATCTTCTACTCAAATCACAAATATTTCATACTCAAAGCATTAGCTCATGAAATAAAAGAAGCGCAAAAAAAAGTGCCGAAAGCCACATGAAATTTTATGTTTTTTATGGTTGATGAGGAGTAGCTATTCTGGAATTATCTTGTTTAATTTTTTTTTTTTGAT
>SMGU01007848.1:0-17215 GCA_004348175.1 Puccinia novopanici
AATAAAAACTCAGCAAAACATTCTCCAATGATTTTTGATCAGTTTGGCACATTTTTTTTTTTTGGCTGAGGATGCTCAGTTTGGCACAGTTTGATCAACTTTTGAAAAAGTATCAAAATTCCCCCTGCCAATTTTCAAAATTCCCCTTGGGGGGAAATTTAAAATTTTTGTAGTGACAGTCTATTGGATGGCTGTTTTTTCTTTATTTCCACCTTTAGTAAGATGTTAGTTGAGTGGTTAGCTTGTGCTAGTGTGTGTAGTGTAGCGTAGCTCCTATTGAGCTATGCTACGCTGCCTGTTAGCTGGGGAAAAGCTACGCTACAGATTCTTCAAAAATCTGTTAGCGGGAGAAAAGCTACGCTACCTGTTAGTGTAGTGGAAAAAAAATTCAACTAACGCGACAGAAAAAGTTTAAGGAAAATTTTCTGCTACGCTAACTGATAGCGTAGCAGAATAAAATCACAACTAACGCTACAAGAATTTTGAAGAGAAATAAAAACCGCTACGCTAACGGTTATTGGCCATGTAGCGTAGTGTAGTGTAGCGGCCCACTGTTGGTTCAATTCATACTCAAACACATCACACAATTATGGACTTTTGATAAATTGATATTTCTTTTTGATATTCATAAAAACATATAATATTCAACCACTTATTTATTTAGAATTAAAATTATAATTATGAAAATCCAAGATTCACATGTTTGAGCTTAATTCTGTTATATTTCACAAAATTTATGAAAAGAATATAGATTAATCACATGGAATGATCATTTCCTTGGCATCCAGTGCACTTCCAGGCCTGTGAAAACTACTATAAATTATAGCTTACACAGCTCACATGGTAAATATGAAAATTAGCATGAAAAAGAGTAATTTTCCTGAAATCCCAGTTGAGAGGATTTACCCAATAGCCTTGGAATGGCCCTAATGGGTTGAAATTAGCTCACTGTGGCCGCTTCAAAGCCCTGAATAGAGCAGAGCATCCTGTGGGACCAAGGGAGGGCCTCACAATATTTAAACAGAGCCTTTTCCCCCTATTTGGACCATTCGTCCTCAGTTATTATTTAGTATAGGTAATTTATAAGCTACAAAGGCATTTCCCTTCTCTTATAATTAAGAGGACTGGCCTTGTTACTTATTCTTATATTAGTATAATATACTCCACTCTCAATAACTTATTAAAAGTTGATTGAGAAGACCTGTGTTAAGGTCTAGGTAACCCTTCTGAAGGATTCACATCCCATATTAGGAAGCTGGTAGCAGGGTACTAACCTATTTATTTTATCTTACACTTCATTATAGTTTTCAAGAGTGTTTCTTTGTTTATTATCAGTTTTTTAAGTGATAATATTGTCTTTGGTCATTTTATAATTACCTCTTTTTTTGTTGTTGTCTATACTTGGCACACCACTTTCCGTGGAGTAGAGCCAGTATATTTGACATATCAGCCTTAGAGATGGCAAGCTTGTCCAAAAGAATTCAAGTGTAAATAAACTCTTTTATTTCATGCGGGTCTTTGACCTGCCCCCTCTTGGAGGGAATTAGTTAAGTTAGATCCTCCCAGTTGGGAAGTCCACCAAGGATTTGCACATCTCATGAACCATAAGTGCATAAGGCTGGGGGATGAATCAAATTAATTTTGCAATTTTTTTGGGTGTGTCTCTCTGAGTGATGGGCAGGAAAGTGTTACAACAACAGAAGGAGAAAAATCAGGGCTTTCCAATGGTCATTTTGGCAGACAGGAATTCCTTGAGGAAGAGGTCTCAAGGGGCAAGGGGAAAACCCTCACCAGGAAGGCTCCTGCTTCCACCTCAAACTTGCGGCTGTAGTTGCAATTCCCTCCTTTGGAGGCTCACACTTTGCACAAGGAGATGGTATGCACCTGCCAACCAGGCCCTCAAGAAGTGAGGAACTTGTGTTAAGTTTTTCTTTCTGGGGGGCCTCTCAAAGCAAGCCTCTGAAAGAGGGGCTTGTATGTTAAGCTGGTTGAATCCTGTGAAAGATTCTGCATTTGGGCTTGCATTTGAGCTCCTTTGCACAAAACAGGCCATACCTTAACCACCTGATTTGAGAATAGTGAAGTGATGTACATAATACATAAGCAAAGCTATGTTATGAGTCACCAAGGAATAATCCAAGGGAACCTCCAGATAGATCAATGTTAGGTTAGGAATCAAAAATTCAAGATACATGGTCTTACTGGTCTCTCTAGTCCCGGTTTTGCTCTCATGCTAAAATCATGTAGCAAATGTTCTATCTGAGCATTCTCTATTTCTCTTATAAAAGACCATCACTTTTTCCTTATTGCAACATTTTTGTCTTTTCTTGCATTAATAATCATCAGGAACTAATTCAGACTTTTTAGCCATTCAAACTTCTTTGATCCAATAATCATCCCTTCATTTTCCTTACCTAGTCTTCTGACATTTGTGAAACACATTGTTTCAGATTTGACCTTCTTTCATAATATCACTAGTCATTACACAAAGGAGCCTTGAAAACTGTGGGATAGGCAGCAATCCCACCTCTCCAACCATATATATATATATTTCATTGTGAGCTAGGAGAAGAAAGCCTCATCCAATCCATCAAGGAGTTAGCACTGGAAGAAAAACTCAATCAACTGCCTTCAGTTGACATGCAACTTGCCTTTGTGCACAAAGGGAACTTGCATGTCAACTGCTGGCAGTTGAGTGGGTTTTTCTTTCAGTGTAGATGCTTGGTTTTGTGAACCGTGAGCCAAACCCATAATTAGGGTATTCAGAATTGGGAGATAAGATCATAATCACTTTTCACATAAGTTTTTTTGCAGGGACCTGTCAAAATATATAAAACTTTAATGACAATCCTCTGCAAAAAAATCAAACTATGCTGTTCAGTATGCTATTTTATGATTTTATATTACAATTTTGAATACCCTAAATGAGCTGTACAGATTCTGTAAAGCTGTAATGTGGATAAATGCTTAGATGAAGGAGAAAGTAGCCCAATTTATACTGTTCCCCCACCTTGGTTCATATATATCTAGACAGAAAGATGAAATGAACAACTGTAAGAATTCCCAATTCTTCCAATACAAGTAGTATGCTCTAGATGTTCCAAAAGGTCACAGAAAAATTGAAGACATTTTGAAATTCAAATGTGAATGGAATTGGGCATGGACTATGGGCAGACTCCTTGTTTGAGGTACAGATTGTCAGAGTTCATCCCCGCGCATGCTGCATAGAGTGCAGGGGTCTTGGAGGGACTTAGTTAAGTTAGGCCTGGATGCCAAGAATGGGGTATTTTCATGTGTTCTTGTAACAAAGTCACAAGGCAGGGTGCAGGAGTGATGGAAAAGCTTTTAAATTTTAACTCTGAGTACAAACTGTGAAATTGATTATGAGAAAACAAAATAAATCCCATAGAGAGTGGGGAAGAATGAAAATACAAACTCTATGTCAGCTTTCTACTATTCAGAGACAAGCTTACATAGCAAAAATATACCAAAAATAGAAATAATAAATATATCTTATGCATACCAAAGAATATTCAAAGAAAATAAGTGAACCAATGGATTCCCCATCAAAAATAACTCGGAGTTATCCTTGGAAGGTATCCTCATAACTGCAGTCCTTCACACCTTTCATCAAGGCAACCTTAGGGACTTAGAGAAAAATACAGCTGAGGACTCATGACATGTCTATGACATTACACAAACATGTTCCACGCCCTCTAGACAAAAACATAAAGTTAATAAACATACACACACACATAAAGTATAAAAATATAAAAATATAAAAATATAAAAATATAAAAATATAAAAATATAAAAATATAAAAATATAAAAATATAAAAATATAAAAATATAAAAATATAAAAATATAAAAATATAAAAATATAAAAATATAAAAATATAAAAATATATAATACTAAGGCCATGTTTGTTATTGTCATATGACGTGCATAATATTACACACCTTTTTTGCAATTAACAAAGTATTAGGGGCGCAATAAGGTTGAGAAATATTTTCATAATGATCAGGTTATTGTGGTGAGGGAATTGCAATAATATCACTTTGTTTGAGAAATACACAAACATTCAAACTAAAGAAAAGCATAATATTATGTGTGTCATATGACGCTAACAAACACGGCCTAAAAATTAATAAGCATGAAAATATGAAATATTTAATTAAAATAATAATAAACTATGGGAAAGATCCCATCATAGACAGATGAAATTATTTTGAATTAGCAATTCAAAATTAAGCTCTTTTAAGCGCCAGGAATGATGTAATATTCCCACAAATTTGAAATAAATAAACAAGTGGGAATAATCCACAATACAATGAAATACCTCAAAATAACTCATATTGAAATGTCTACCTGTCAAAGGGAGGGACAATGGACCACCCTAGAAGCTACCAGATGATTAACAGCCTTCTGATTTTGTCCTTAGGGCCCCAGAACAGGCTTAAAAGTGCAGCCATTCCTCCCCAGGAAGGCTTCCCCCATCTTTTTCCACCAGTAAGTATTCTACTCAGTACTTTCCACTAATCCCAATATTAGTGTACAGTCTTGTAGGAGTTACCAGTGTCCTTAAAAGCCTTTCCATTTGTCACCAATTCACCAACACACCTCTCAAAACCTACCCAGTGACCCTTACCTGGACATCTAGAAATCTTGTTTATCAAGCTCTAGACTTTTGAGGGCTCCTTAAACACCCCTGCTTGCAGCCACTAGGATATGGGGTATCAACCTAAAAAAAACTCCATAAACAGCCTTTCGAAACCCTTTCCATCCATCTCTGCCGCTCTTGCAGCCCTTGTAGCTAGAGGAAGCTAGTTCCTGGCATCAAGGAGGCTGACACTCTACTTAAAAGTCAGAGAATTTCCCTGACTATGTGACACATGTTTCTGTCTGATTATGGAATTATGAGAGGAGACTGGAGGACTTCCCATCGCCCAGATTGCTTAATCTGGAACTTCTATTTCTAAATTCCAAACTTTGTTTGGTGATGAAAATTGACATGAGTCAGGTTCCCAGCACCAAACAAAGTTTGGAATTAGGGTATTCAAAATTGAAGCATAAAATCATAAAATAATGTACTTAAAAGCATAGTTTGATTTTTTGGCAGGGGATTGTCAATAAAGTTTTATGCATTTTGACAGGTCCCAGCGAAAAAAATTTATGTGAAAATCATTATGATTTTATGTCCCAATTTTGAATACCCTAAAGTTAGATTTAGCCCGTCTAAATTAAGCATTCCAGACCAACGGGAAGTCCTCACTATACAACTAGAACACCTAGAAAGCCATAACCTACAGCCAATCCCAAA
This sequence comes from Puccinia novopanici, assembly GCA_004348175.1. Taxonomy (NCBI): domain Eukaryota; kingdom Fungi; phylum Basidiomycota; class Pucciniomycetes; order Pucciniales; family Pucciniaceae; genus Puccinia; species Puccinia novopanici. Next base: position 5,324 of record SMGU01007848.1, read on the forward strand.
AAGCTTGTGGATGCAGCTGGGGGATTTGGCCAATTTTTCTACTCCGTGCCACCTTTTTCTGTGCCTCATCACATGTACAACCCGGTATGCAGGCTCCAGAAATGTGGTTTGCAGGCCGATTGCTGATCCAATTGTGAGGTCAGGGGGATGGCCTGCAACCCCAGGTGCACTGCGGAGGATGGAGGGGGTAGGGTCAATTCTGCTAGAGGAATCGGATGGGACAGGTCCCATCCCTCCAAGTTCAAAGAAAAAAAAGTTAGTGATTTTGGCTGCGTTGCCAAGGCCTGTATGGGCTGGCGGGGCGCAGAAAATACAGCCAATCCCAAAAAGCTTGCGGGCTGGGATTGTCGATTTTTTTGTTTTTTTATTTTCTGCGCCACTCACTTTCTGCACCCCGCCGGCCCATACAGGCCTTGGCAACGCAGCCGAAATCACTAACTTTTTTGTCTTTGAACTTGGAGGGATGGGACCTGTCCCATCTGATTCCTCTAGCAGAATTGACCCTATCCCCCTCCTCCTCCGCGGTGCACCTGGGGTTGCAGGCCATCCCCCTGACCTCGCAATTGGTGCAATCGGCCTGCAAACCACGTTTCTGGAGCCTGCATACCGGGTTGTACAGGTGATGAGGCGCAGAAAAAGGTGGCGCGGAGTAGAAAAATTGGCCAAATCCCCCAGCTGCATCCGCAAGCTTTTTGGGATTGGCTGTAAAAAACAAAAAAATCGACAATCCCAGCCCGCAAGTTTTTTGGGATTGGCTGTATACAGAAACAATTTTAACAAAAGAAGAATTGAAATCGAGTCTTCGGGGACTCCACTGTGGAGTTGACACTGGAACCTGCCTCAAACCTCCTGCATCACGGATGCGGGAGGTTTGAAACCCCCTACTGCTTGTTCCCAAGTTACATACAGAAATGTGCACGCCCTTCTTGTTTCGACTCATGAGTAGACTCATCATGCTGGCATCCTCTACTGCTCTCAGTTTTGCCGGGAGGAAAGTCGATCAGAAAAAACATACATTGGCATCACTAACGCTCGTAGCTTCTGATCAGGAAACGTTCTTAGAAACAGCCTCAAACAATGCAGCCCATTTTTTCTCGTCATCGACATCATTTGCTCTGCGGCCTCTTCTTGCTTCATCACAGTGGTTGCAATGCAATGGATGGCAGCAGCTCAATGAAATCTGGTCATTCGAGTTGGCTGGCACTTTCGATGACACAGGAACCGACCAGCCCTTCACGTATAATCCTTCATGAACACACTCAATTTGCCAATCTTCCGCCAGCAGATTCGAGTTGTATGAAGCGGGCCCGTTATTTAGAAGAAGCCTGTCATCATCATCAACATCCACCATCAACATCTTGCGCTTATGATTACCTCCATCATGACTTTTCCAAGCCGACAGACAGCCCAATTAGACCAGACACTACGGCAGCAGAAATTGGAGGACGATATCGTCAGCAGAGTTCGCAACAAGGCTTCAGTCCTCCTCCCATGGTTCAGGACAGGTCACCGTCCGGAGATCTGCAGCATGCAGGCAAAAAATCAAGTCCGCCGCCGCCCCGGCACGCTATCCGGCTCATGGGCGTGCTCATGAGTCCTGATGAGGTCGCTCCTAGCTTATCAGAGATGGTTGCATCAAACAAACAGGATGCAAATATGTTCACAAGGCCAAGCGCTACTTTCACCTCTCGAAATACAGCAGATGGCACCACAGTGGCTCCCTTAGAAGATTACCGACTTCGATCATTGCAGAAAGAGACTGATCTTATCAGTCCCCCAGGCCTTCACGACAGACATGGCCCAGCAATTACGTTGCCCCAAGATCAGACGGGCACGGGCGATGTTACAGCAAAAACTATCAGCAGGGGAGTTATATCTGGGCGGCAAGCCCAGAGCCCGGAGAGGACTGGATCATGGGAACCATTGAAGTTTGATGTTTCGGTGTTTCAGTTGCCGTTTCCGGATCCTGATAGCCAGAAAATCGCACAAATCGTAAAACTTATCGATCTGCTGAAGAAGGACGGACAGCTGCAAATGAGCACGGCCGGGTTCCGGCAATACTCCGGCAAAGTTTTCAAGAATAGTTTTTACCCAGCCGATAGAGATACAACGTCGAAGATCGACCCAAACGCTCCACTCAAGAAGCGCCTCGCCGCGTCTAAGTCCCTCTATGAGAGTAGGAAGTTATGGTACCGAAGGTGGGCCACCATGCTGCACGATCCACAAAGACTCACCGACCTCACCCTCCAGCAGCAACATAGCACCCAGAACGAGACCCTGGCTCTCATGTTCCTGTTCTTCGTCGAAATGATCACTTCCATCGTCACCAGCCCCGACAAAGCTGAGAACGTCGTAAATAAGCAGCTGGATAAGGCGCTGGATATGCTGGATAAGCTCTTCGTCCCCAGCTCACTATCATCACTTGAGACCGACATCCTCAGCAAAAGGCATACACAGCAGGCCGGAGTCTATCCTGCCCTCTGGTTCTTGCTCGAGCGATGGATGTACACTCACAGGAACCGTTTCGCTACAAGAATCTTTCGCCCCAACACAGACATTTCACCAGTTAAAATCTTCTTTAATACCATCTTCTATCTCTCCATACGTAATCTCAACCATAGACACAAGTGAAGCATCTCTGATCTATTTCAAGAAAACCATCCCAGTTAAACAAATCCTGGTTGAGGGGGTGCATTAAACATGTTTGAAAATGAAAATTATGAGTTTCTGTGTTTGTGATAAATTCATGATTGATATCTCAACAAGGATTGGTCACAAGAGAGGCAAGTAGATTATTTTGCAATCAGTGAAAACCCACAGATTGATGAATTCAAGCAGATTCATATTGAAAAGCAACTCATGATCTAGCCATAAGAGGAAATGTCAGCTCTCTTGATGCCAGAAATAACATTCCTCTAGCTACAAGTGCTGAAAAGATGGTTATTTTTTTAAAAAAAAAAAAAAAAGGTTTTTTGTGGAGTTATAGAGTTTTTAGATATTTTTGCAAATTTTATAAAAGGAAAAGCTGTCAGCCTTAGAGACGGCAAGCCTGTCCAAAAGACTTTAAGTGTAAATAAACTCTTTTATTCCATGCGGGTCTTTGACCTGCAGGGGTCTTGGAGGGAATTAGTCAAGTTAGATCCTCCTGGTTGGGAAGGCCACCAAACATTTGCACATCTCATGAATCATAAGTGCATAAGGCTGGGGGAAGAATAAAATTTTGCAATTTTTTTGGGTGTGTCTCTCTGGGTGATGGGCAGGCAAGTGTTACAACAACAGAAGGAGAAAAATCAGGGCTTTTGAATGGTCATTTTGGCGGACAGAAATTCCTTGAGGAAGAGGTCTCAAGCGGCAAGGGAAAAACCCTCACCAAGAAGGATCCTGCTTCCAGAATCCACCTCAAACTTGCGGCTGTAGTTGCAATTCCCTCCTTTGGAGGCTCACACGTTGAACAAGGAGGTGCTATGCACCTGCCAACCAGGCCCTCAAGAAGTGAGGGACTTGTGTTAAGTTTTTCTTTCTAGGGGGCCTCTGAAAGAGGGGCTTGCATGTTAAGCTGGTTGAATCCTGTGAGAGATTCTGCATTTGGGCTTGCATTTGAGCTCCTTTGCACAAAACGGGCCATTGGCATAACTTAACCACCTGATGTGAGAATAGTGAAGTGATGCACATAATACATAAGCAAAGCTAAGTGATGATTCTCCAAGGAACAAATCCAAGGTAACCTCCAGAGCAGAACAGGAAAAATTATTGAAGCAGTATGGATCATAATGGTTTGAGCTGAACCAATTTCCTTACTGGGATCCAGTCAAAACTTTTGCAATATAAATAATGCACAACTGGTACAAAGGTGTTCTCCAACACCATTGGAGGGTATGCTGAGTATTTGAGCCAGTTCCACCAAAAAAAAAAACTCACAATCATCTTCTGGATGACTGGGAACATGAAGAAAATGAGACTTTTGAAAGCAACACCAATTTTCCAGACACAGCTTTATTACACATACAAAAAGCAATCCCAGAAATCTTAGTGCCTCATGGTACAAATCAAATCCCCACAAATCTGGGAGATCCAAAGCACAAAACCTTAAATCCAGCAAATTGAATTCACTCTTTGCAATTTATCTATCACTAAGCCTAATCAACTACTTTGGGGACACAACAGCAAGTTTGAATTTGTGCAGAACAAGTGAGATCTTAGCTACTGGAAACAGCTTGAGTGGGATGGAAGAAACCAGGTGCTGATGTGTGAAGTATCAATAGCTGTTTGCGTTGGAAGAGTTCATTAGCTTTCTGCATATCACTTGAGGTGATCAGTTCATGGATCTTTGAATATGTTTTTATGTTTTTTTATGTATTTATGCAAGCTAGTCATCAAGAAATGTTTGATATTTACATAAGTAACTACATACACAAGTTTATAGTCAACAAGTGGAATGTTTTTGAAGTTTAGAAGATGATTAGATGAGGTGAGATAATGAGCTTCTTGCATAGAACCGCATGGTTGGTGGGGGTCCACAAGGAGTCTAACCAAGCTCCCACAAGGATATTATCATGACTAATATTCATGTATGTAACTCATTCCTCATCAGCTGACAAACATTTATGCAGCTGATGACTGAGCTGGCACACAAGTTTTGAAATTGCATATGCATTTTGTCACTACAATTTTTTTTCAGCCACTTGTGGGTTGTGTTAAGAGCTGCCCTTGCGTATTGACCACAGGTTCTGAGTTCAATTCACACTTAGGTGATTTTTTGCATTGGCTGAAAGGGGAGAAATTCATAAATAGCAGTTTTTTGACCAATTGAGAACAATTATCTTGCTCATATTGAACAAATTAGTTACTGAATATCACACCCCTAAGCCCATTACACTTGTGTTATCCATATCTGGCAAACAGAGTAGCGTAACTAGATTTTTCTCAAAATATTGGGTATCATAACTATCAGAAAAGTGGGCCTTTTTCTGGGATGGATTTTGTAACTGAACTTGTGATATCTGTGACAAGCAGATAAACCAACTGTAAAGGTTACATTACAAATTTTTCCATTTGGGTAACATAACTACCCACCCTTGCTTGTGGGAATTTACTAAGATGAAACAGTTGTCAATGGCAAAACAGTTAAGATGGCAGAGAAGTAAAAAAAAAAAAAAAAGACATCCAATAAGCGGCCAGTCAGCCCATTGTGATTTCCCCTGCCTCAGATGTCGTACTGACTAAAGCCTGCTCTGCTTGGATTTCTGCCTCGGTTGGCAGGGAGACATCATCCATGGTGATGTCGCCATAGGAGCGGGTTCCGTCCCAAAGAAGTTGATCCTTCTGGAGGATAAGCTTTGAGAATGCGAATTGGTAACTTGGTGGGTGGCGCATTCTGAGTTGAAGATCGTTGTCGATCTGATTCCAGAATGTTGGAGTGTTTGCGCCCGCATTTTTGGCCCGCTCGAGTTGATTGCGAGTTATCATTAGCCGGATGTACGCCAGTCGCGCTTTTGCAGCATTGGTGATCCGAGCGTCTTGTGAGATACTGTCAAGCGAAACGTCCCGGAATATCGAGTGCATGGTGGCATACACGTTTGCTACAAGCATCCCCAGTCTGGGGACTGGTGTGGGCGGGTCAGTGATTGCCAATCCAGCCTTGATGATCGTCGCCAGTTGATTTTTATCCGCCTTCAACTGATTCCCTATGAGGGTGTCCAGTTGCGTCATCACCTTGACATCCTCGCGATAGTTGGGGCCTAGGTGCTGGTTGTGAAATGTGGCATCCTGTTTGTCAATCAAAGCCTACAGATATGTTACATTAGCACAAGCTCGAGGTAACATCTCCACCAAACAAAATATGAAATAATGATTTCACTTGCCTTGAGGAGGGAATAGGGAGAGACTGCGGCATGTTTCTTGCGGCCCGTCGATCGACCATAGCACTCCAGGTCGGGCCGAAGTATGATTTGGCGCAAGTGAGTCCGGACAAATGATCGCAAAGAGTTGTCGGCCGGTTCCGTTGAGGCATTCGAAGGGGCTGCATCTGTAGTATCACTTTTTTTTTGCCCTGAGGCAATCTCCTGGAGTCCCTTCAGCATCAGTACAACGACGGCTGGCCATCGCTCGTGTTCCGGGATCTGTAAAGAGCTTATTGGTGAATATACACCATGAATGATAATAAAAATGCAACTTACTCGAAATAGGGGCTCGGCTACCCTAATCAGCTCGTCAGTGTTATCGATGCTGTGCTGAATCGCCTGGACATTCTCTTGGATACACTCCAATGTCTCCGGCCTCAGCGCAGCAAAATGGGAATCGGACGAGTTCAAGGTTCGACTCGGTACATGACCGAGGTAATCAGACGCACCTCCGAGGCTCGCAACGCTTGAGTGGATCGAGTTGTTGTCGCTCTCGGGCCTAGATGCGGTATCGTCTGGCCCACGAACTCGATCGTACCTGTATGGGGCAGCGGAGGATGTCGGGGCGACTGCCAATGGGGTCGGTCGGATTGGTCCCCACGCCACTTGTTTCGACGGTGGAGGCTCAACGAGTTCCTCGATTGTTCGCCGAACCTATGTATGGCAGCTTCAGGGAGGTCGGCCTTGAGAAATAACTGGTGAGATAACTCACCTGCGGTTTGCGCAATAGTCTGTCCGCCTTGGCCAAAACTAACTCGGCCGGGGTCGGGTTGGGGGCCGGCTAGCAATGGTGCCCCGGTAGGTGCTGAAAGTGGATGCCCGGAGTGGCTACCTGGGAGATGAGCCACTCGCATGCCTGGTGGTGATCCATCATGTTGGTGTCCCTCCAACATGCGCGCGGCGGTGGGGCTTTCATGTGGTTGAGTGGCAGGGTGGAGCTGGTGTGTGGCGCCGCGGTGACCTGTGTGTGACGGGTGTGGGGCCAGGTGTGGCTGGAACTCGTCTCGCATGGTGCTCCACGAGTCGGCGGGGGTGTGAGGTGGGTTCATACCATACGGTATACCTGGGTGACTGTATAACCAATAGGTCAATGTTTTCGTTATACAGCTACACCAGTTTTGAGATGATTGATACTTACCTGATTTTGAGGGGTCCTGTACCAGTGGAAAACAGACCACACCGTCAATGTAATGATCCTTGAATTTTGATGAGGGTTGAATGCCACTTGGCACTGGCCGATATCTCCGGGTGAAACGGAGTTCCAGCGGCTGCGCACTGCGCATTCCACATCAGGCGCGGCTGGTGTGATGATTTTAATGCTTCATGTCACCTCGCTCCCTCTGTGGTGCCCTAAAAATCTTCTGTGAGTCACTCTCATACCAAACACTTCGCCAAAAAGTTCTGAAGATGGAAATACCAGGTCAGTGGTTTTATTTAATTAAGTCCTGTGGGGTGATTTTTCTTACCATTAGCCTTATGTGGGGAAATGCTGTTTGGTTTGATGGTGAATTTAATTTTTTTGTCTGCTAGGTTTTGAAAAAATTGAGCACTTTCTTGGACCTTCTAAGTTCAAGTGCATCATTTGTGGTTCAAATGCTGGTTCAAAATTGGAGAATTTCTGCAGAAATCTTGTGTGAAAAGTTCATCAATTGAGACTGGCTCAATTGAATCATTTGGCTCAAAATCCTAGTTACCAAAAGTTCACTGGAATGAATATCATGATTGAAGATTTACCAATTCATAATAATGTAATTTTCAATGAAGATATTTTCACTTATATCCTGAATAATATCCCACAATCTCTCTAGCAATATATATATCTTTCATCAAATGATTTGAAAGCTTTCACAAATGGATATGACAACTCATCCTCTGTGGTAGAAAGTGAGATTGACATGCCTCTAGAGGAGCTTCTTCATATGATTTCTGGGAATTTTGGTGATATTTTGTGGTGGACTGGGCCCCAAAAATGAGCCACATTGGGTCTCAAAAATCTGGTGTCATTTTTGACTGGTATCCTTTCCCTAAAAAAGTGGTGTGAAAAGGTTTTTGTTTCTTTTACAGTTGCAAAACACAAATTACTGTATCGGCTGGCCTGCAAAATGAAACCTGGGACACGGGCCAGACCACCAAGTTCCACATGGGTCAGAACCACAAGGTGACCACATTTTTTGAGTCGGTGGACCTTTTAGATTCTTGAACTATCTCGGTTAAGGTTCTGGTTCAGCTGTTTTTTTTTGTTTTTTTTTGACCACTGATGTTTGGAAACTTGTTAAAGCCATACAATAAGCCCATAATCATGGAATTATAGTATGTATATAGTACTTCAAACCATACTTATGGCATTAGAGGGCATGCCACAGCCGCACCAAGTCAGCTTGGCATTGATTGACCCACCCGGCCCAAGGCTGCAGAGTTGGCCTTCAAGCCTCAACTGAGGCAGACTTTGCACCATCGGTTTTGGGTGGCGTAAAAGGAAGGCTATCAGCCTTTGTACGTAGATATTTATTCAAATATTTAGAATGAAATCAAGAGAAAAGAAGACAAAACAAGAAAGAGTGATGAGTAAAAAAGAGTGGTCGGAGTTGTCTATGAGGTAAGACATTGATTCACATTGCTGCTTCCTGGGGGCTGCATTGATGAGATTTTTACTTTTTCATTAGTATTCTTGATTGTGGCCTATTATAGCCTTGTTGATAGACCGAGATCTGTTGATTGATATGCCTGAAGTATTTTCTGATGGTGACTACCGGGCAGGATTGTATGAGTTGTTCAAACAAGGCATCGTCCTGCCTAAATGTGGTGTTTGCATGATTGCTTTTGCAATAAGCTACCACATAAGCAGAGTGTATTAGAGTTTGCACAACAAAAAAAATGATGAACCAAAACTTTACCTTGCTTAATGTATAACCAGAAAAGCTCAATAGGGTTGAGTTCACAGTGAAACTTGGGTAAGAATAGGCATATGTCCCCAGCATCCTCAATGATAGATTGTAACAATGGCCGCTTGCTGAGAAAATCCGATTGTTGGGATAAGATTGTTGACCAGAAACAGCTTCTGCTTTTGGGGTTCAAGACTGGGTCTGGAGTCGAATCTAAAGGGTTTGAATCAGGAGAGGGAAGAAGCTTGGCAATGGCTTGCTCCTGGGATAAGAAATAGCCGCACGCCTCAGCTTGTCAAATCAGTCGGACCAATTGTTCTGAGGCATCCTTTTGCATGCTAGATTCAGAACAAATTTTGCATCGAAGTTTCAAGGGAGGCTGGCCGGAGCATTGATTCAGTTCGGTATAGTAAGACCACAAGCCTCGCTCCTCCAGGATAGCCTGAATTCCTTTTTGTTTTCCAGCAAGGTTTGGATTTGGGTGGTTGACGTCATAGTTGAGTGTTTGAAGGCGGCCACGAAGGTGAGGGGGGATGCATGGATCATCAGAGGGAATTATAGTATCTCGCAAAAAAGCCTGCTTCCCACCAGGCTTCAGATTGAGGTTCTGAGCCCGAAGTGCATCCTTTGCGTAAGCACCATGGGCTGAAGAGCAGTCGAAAATGAAGACAGCTTGTGAATTAGGATGAAGGGTCTCGAAAATTGGTATCGCCTTTTGTGAGACTTGGTGGCAGAGTTGCTCCATGTCCCACCACTTGTCGCCAGTAGAGCCAGGATAAATGACGGTTGCACAGTTGGCTGATTCAGGTTTAATACCGGTCCGAGTTTGAGATTCCAGGAACTGGTCATCAGATAGCTTCAGACGGCCAGTCGTTTCAAGAATAAAGTCGGAGATATGAATGAGTCGGCCAGAACTTTTTGAACGTATTTCCTGTGTTCCAGGAAGAAGCCAAGCAAGCCAAGGCTTTTCTTTAGCATGTATTGTTGATTCATCATGGAATATCACGACCGTCTCTTTTGAGTCGCCTAATAATTCTGGGTCAACCGGAACAGATACATCGAGGTTTTTGCCCTCACAAACTCGTGATCGCTTCCGGTACATTGTGAAGTCTTGAATGTATTTCTTCCTTGCCTCAACAACATCTGGTCGCTTGTGGCCATCAAAGTAGAGCGATTTGTGGTATTCTTGAGGCTTGAATCCAAGCTTATACATCCAGTGTGTAGCGGTACGACGACTGATAATTTTTGAAATTCCAAACGAAGGGAAAGTATTCTTGAGGATGTGTTGGCGAAACACATTTGGAGTCACCTGTATGTGTTTACTTTCTTCAATTAATCAACTCTTCTCAATGTCAAGAGCAACATAAACACATACCGAACCAGGAGGTTGATCTGCAGCCCAAGAAAAAAGAGATTCCCGAATCTTCAAGTTATTGATGATTGAATCATGATTAGTTTTATTTCCTCCCTGAGTCGTGAGTATTTCCTTGTGGCTGAGAAGGTTTTATGCTTGGTGTGTATGGCTGATGGGGGGCTCCTCCAAATGGCTGATTTAGCAGTAGAAAGAGCAGCTGCATTACTGGGAGATTGGATTCCCTCAATTTTGTACTCTTTTCGAAGTAGATTGAATTCGTGTAAGTTGGCTATAGCTTCTGTTGGAAACTTGAAGGATCTGTCTTGCTTTGCCTTTTCCTTGAAGAGAGAAGTGACAAAGCTTATCGCATTTTGAAGTTCTTCAAACTGAGCTTGGGCCCTCGCAGGAACTGTTGGTTTGGGTTTGACTTTTGGGGCAGAGAGGTATTCATTTAGGTGGTTGGTCAGACGCATCTCGAGTTCATCAAAAGACGGACTGTCTCCACTAGAATCAAGATTAGGGTCAATATTGTTGCTGAGTGGATCAAGATTGATATTTTCTTGATCAGTCGGATTGCTTTGAGTTGCTTTGGTGAGCCAGTTGTGCATGGTCATATTATTTGGTCCAAGAGCCTTGATCATGGCCTTTTTGCGATCAAACTTAGTCTGCCTAGGGACTGAGGCTGGCACTAGCTTTCCGGATAGCTCATTGGGCTTGGTGACTGGCTTCTGATATCCTATCTTCCTGGAGTTCAGTTTTTGTCTGGCAGGAAGGATTTCAGAGGTTTGGATGGGATTGAGGAATAGCGGCCAAAGTTTTTCAGCATGATCGTTGTCTGAGTTGCTATTGTCCTCGTCAGAAGTAATGTCGTTTTTTGCATCTTCCATGAATTGCACCATCTCATGGGCATCATCAATCTCGTCCATTTCCATGTCATGATAATTTATGGCTTCATCTTCCTCACCGTCAGACAGCACTGGAATTGGATTCTCTGCTTGACCGTACAAATCAGAGAGGCTTCGGCTACAACTCTGATTTCCTTTCAGTTTCTTCTTGTGTGTGATGATCGCTTGTCTAGTTGCTGGGGTATCTTGAGCAGCTTCTTTTTTCTCGTTGCGACGTCTTTGCCGTTGGGCCAAAGAGGCTTTGCTTCTTGCCATTTTTTTTGAGGTTAATGGTGATTTGAGATCTAAGTGAGGAGAGTCGAATTGGAATGGGTAGCCATGAACTTCAATTCCCTCTAAAATTCAAGCAAAAAACAATACATACACCACGGATGCAGAAAAAGTTTATGCAAACCAATGATAAACGTTTTTCAGTTGTGGGATGGTTTTTTAACCGATTGCAATTCAAATTTAAACCTTTCAAGGTTTCTGGGCTGAGAAGCCATACTCCCACACTTTTTTTTTTTCTTTTTGTATGATTATGGCTTATGCCCCCCATCTATGACAATAACCCATGGAAATTAAGAAAAAAAAAAGGTGAAAAAAACGTTTTCCGTCAAAAGAAGGATTCCGAGTCCAGACAAAGAGGGGCAAGACGTCCAGGTGACATCCCTCATCACTTCATTTGAAGCTCGCCAAGATTCCCTCAAAGGGATGTTTTTGCGTCAAAAATTCGAGAAAACTGGTTGTCAAAAAAATTTTTTTGACATCGGACTTAGAGAAAAAACGGAGGTGTGGCAGGAGTTTGTATATGAGTTTTGGAGGGAGAGCAACAACGGCTGATAGCCGAGTTGGTTATGACATCGTTGACC
>SMGU01007854.1:0-10881 GCA_004348175.1 Puccinia novopanici
GGAAGCTTGGGTCGGCTGGAGGAAGATTGAAGTAGGGATGATCGGAAGGGAGGTTTGCAACGGAGCTTGGCTGTTGTGAGTTGAATGATTGTGCTGGAGGGGGATCGGATGGACTGAGAGAGAGGGACTGAATAACATCCTCGAAGCTATCGGGAGATTCAGGCTGAACGCGATGATGGTCCTCAAGCCGCCGGTAGGAATTTAACAGCTCTGTCTCATCCTGCGGCCATCCTGCAAGTGAGTCGCGTAGTCCATCGAATGCCTTGCAAATGGAGACAGCGGCCAAAATATTCAAGCCTATCCTCAGCAAATGGCGCATATTCGACGCGCACAGGGGTATCTAAACAACGCTCTGTTTTCAATGTCTGTTGTTTTTTTGGATAGAAACACAAACACGCTGGTGTGGATTTGATTGGCTCTGTGCTTTGAAACCAGACCCCAGATTAAGTAGTCTTTGTAGGAAACAACGCCTCAGGTTGATAGGGCATGCTACATCTGCGACATACACACATGCAATAAATTGGTTCCAATCGTTATGAGGAATTGAGCCCAACACTGGGCGAGACATCATACAAATACTTCTGTGTGTGTGTTTTAGAATCTTCTTTCTCCAAACGCTTCGACGAAAAGGTCCGGGACACGAAACCCGCGCAGGTGAATAAAGGGATTCGGATGGCGTGACAAACAGCATGCATATTTGAGACTGTAGTGGATTGAGGTAGAAAATCAATCAGGACCCCGGACGAGCCTAACAAAACCTCTCTGCAAACGCAGAGAGGCTTACACCCAATCCGAACTTGCGAGCCTGAGACAGGATCGAAATAAAGGCTAAAAAGGTCCTTGTGGAGACAAAATCATTAGTACATCCCACATCGTGAGACTACATTAGAAGTGATCTGGGGGCCTTGAAGAGATGCAGGTTCTGCTCATTATGGTGCCTTGATCTCGTTTCAATGCCTCCTCCTGCTCCCCCATGGGAGCATTTCCCAAAAAGCAGCGGTGACCTTCTTAGGTACGGAAGCCCAGGGGGGACACCCATCGAGCCACGACTAATAATTAAGTTTTTTGGTCCATGCATGCAATACACAAGTGTACACATCCACAGTACACATGTACAAGTTTTATTGCACACCTCACTACACATAACAACTTGAGTACAACATCACAGTTTCATATAATGAAGTGCAAGACGATTAGATGTACAGCCAATCCCAAAAAGCTTGCGGATGCAGCTGTGGGATTTGGCCTTTTTTTCTACTCTGCGCCACAAAATTCTGCGCCTCATGGACTGTATCCAAGAATTCTCAGGAAGATTTGTCAAAAATTTTCATCCCGCCGCCAGACCTCGCCGGACCTCGCCAGACCCACCCCACCATTCCAGCTTCCAACCATCCACCGCCCCCTACAAAAAGTCATTTCTTCAATCCCCCAAAAAAGTCATTTCATCAATCAAGCCCTACAACAGTGTAAGCATCCTTCCCAATGCACTAATCAAATGGGTAGCCGCTGATTTTCTCCTGTTTCGTGCCAGCGCGATGGTATTCCGTAAATATTCCAGGGACGTGAAGATCATCGTCATTAAGATGGTCCTTCGTGGATACTCGCTTGCTAGCATCAACAATGAAACCGACCTGGACATATTGGCGGATTCTATTTCTCGTTGGAAACGACTCTACGAGCGAACTCGAGAAGTTGTCCGGGACCCTGCCTTTTACGAACCCCGCGGCTGGCCAGTGGCAGTCACACGCGAAGAATCTGATTTCATTCTTGCCGCGTTGGAGATTGAACCAACACTGTATCTCGACGAGATACAATCTCACCTCAGCACAATAAGCGGGGAGCAACTTGCCCTCTCGACAATCCACAACGAGATGAAAAATCGGCTACGACTTACCTCCAAGAAGGCTCGTACTGTGCATCCGGCACAGTGCCCCATCCAGCGAGCAGAATTTGTAAGCCGGATTGGTGTAAGGAGTCGCGTTCGAGCTCCTCACTTGACAGTCTGGGGGACTAGAAACAAGACTCTATAGTCTTGGGAGACGTTTTCTAGAACCTGCGTGTAAATTCCTAGTTCAGTAGAAAGGAAAGTTAAGGTCCCTCAATACAACAATTAAGATAGAAGAAGGAAGATGAGATGGAAAGGAAATAAAGGAAAAGAAGGAAATAGAGGAAAAGTGGTATGCTCACCTAGTTCAGTAGAAAGGAAAGTTAAGGTCTCTACTGAACTAGGTGGGGTGCGGGGAAGCTGAAGTCTAAATACCCGTGATTATGTAATACAAGAATGATGTTTTAGTGAGCCGCGCAGGGGCTTGCAGTCTCCCCTCCTATAAAAAATTAGAATGATGATCTGATTTTGAGAGAGATTGTGAGATTTGAAAAGAAAGGAAGAGAAGGAAAAAGGAAAAAGGAAAAGGGGAAAAAGTGAAAAAACGGAGGGGAAAAAGTGAAAAACGGAGGGGAAAAAATCCAGAGGTCCAGAGACGCCATCCATGGGGCCGTCACCTAAGAAAACAAAGCCAGATTTCCGGTGCTCACAAGGTGGCCAAGGTGATGTCTTGAAACGGTGCAGTAGAACCCTGGAGGTGCATTATTGGGAGGAACTTACTTTTATAGTTCCTCCAAACGCGTCTACCTCGTCCTCCACACGGAAAGGTTTCACTTTGGACACATGGAATGTTGAATGTCGGCGGTCACCGTCGGGCAGACGAAGCTCCACGTCCTGTCCGCCATTGAAAACCCGAAGAACTTCATAAGGACCTTCAAAGCGTGGTTTCAGCTTGTCTGTGCCATTCTCCCTGGTACGCCAGTCGGATGAGTCCAGAAGAGCCCACGATCCTGTTACCAAAGGAGGGGCTCCACGTTTACGCCGGTTGTGATAGAGTGCCTGTTTGACGCGGCTTTCCCACAGCGCGTCCCTTGCATCCGCCCACACTGTCTCACGTAACCGCAGCCACTGATCAAGAGTTGGCGGTCCATCTGAAGTTGAAGGTAAGGAGGGGAAAAGTCGAGCTTTTCGTCCGTAAACGAGTTCGAACGGGGAAAACCCAGTTGAGACATTCAGCGCCGTATTGATGGCAAATTCGACAGACGGCAGTGCCTCAAGCCAACGAGTTTGACGTTTGGCAGTGAAAGAACGAAGGATCTGTCCGATGGTTTTGTTTGTGCGCTCGCTACGTCCATCACCTTGAGGGTGAAACGCGGTGGTCATGTGAAAATTCACTGACAAACGATCCATGAGCGATTTCCAGAACCGGGAAGTCCAAGCCTTGTCCCGGTCACTAAGGATTGACAATGGAGCCCCAAAAATCGCTATCCACGCGGCGAAGAAACGCGAGGCAGTCTTTTCAGCTGTATCCCTTTGAAGAGTGGGGATCACGCGCACAAAACCTGTCAAACGGCACGTTACAGTCAATATCATGTCGAAGTGGCCCGTGGATTTCAATGGGCCGACAAAGTCTATCGCCAGGTCTTGAAGTGGTAAACGTGGAACAGGCGGTGTTTTCATCTGGCCGACCGGAGCCGTGGTCGGTGATTTGGTGGTCTGGCAAATAGCACAGACTTCCACAAATTTAGCGACATCCTTCGCCATTCTTGGCCAAAAAAAATCGAGGCGAAGTTCTGAAAGAGTCTTGACGTAGCCAAGGTGCCCCACCCGTCGATGACAATCAGAAATCAATTCTTGTTGAAGTCCTGCAACATTAGGAATCACAAGACGCCCATCAACAAACAACAGACCCTCCTCTTCAATGCAATTTTTTCGGAGGGGCAGGACTTTCCGTAGCGCCACACAAAACGGGTCCGAGATGTAGCCGTCCGTCACGCGATGTTTGGTTGAAGCTGACAGGGTTGCTCCAATTTCTGTCAAAGCAGCCACACGAGCCACGTCTTCGACACCAATCTCTTCAGACATCAATTTCCGGGACAAGGCGTCGGCGACGGTGTTGTCTTCTCCCGGGATATACTGAAACTTCAGGTCAAAATCTGCGATAAGCTCGAGCCATCGTGCTTGTCGTCGGCTTAACGTCCGTTGCTTGAGGAGATAGGTCAGTGAATGGTGGTCCGTCATGACGTTGATTTTCATGCCTAAAAGTAGCATCTTCCATTTTTGAAGAGCGTGAACCACCGCCAACAATTCCTGTTCATGCACCGGGTAATTCCGCTCTGCTGAATTCATCAGATGGGATTCATACGCCACAGGTGATGCTGCCTTCCATTCTTTCCCCTGAAACAAAGCGGCGCCGAGTCCAGAACCGCTCGCATCTGTGAAAAGCCACAAAGGGTCCGACGAGTCATAGTCAATGTTCCTGAGACAAGGTAAGGAAGTCATGATTCTTTTAATATTGTTGAAGGCTTCCTCCTCCTTTTGACCCCATTTGAAATCTCGAGCATCGAGTTTGGAGCTGGTCAAAGGTGTCAACGTGCCGACGTATTTTTCCAACCCCCAGATAAATTTTTTCATCCATTGTACGGTTCCGAGAAATTTCTTCACCCCTTTCGGCGAGCGGGGAGTCGGCCAATCCAAGACATCTTTGATCTTCTCGTCATCCGCACGGATCCCGCCCGGTGTGATCCAATGGCCAAGGAATTTGATGGAGTCTCGAAACAATTGAGTCTTCTTCGGACTGCAGTAAAGATTACCAGCCCGCAGGCGTTCAAGAACGCGACGAATATGAGATTCGTGTTCCTCAAATGACTGAGAATAAACAAATATGTCGTCCAGGTATACAACACAGATGTCGTTAAGGAGCTCACCCAGTGCTTCCTCCAATCGCGCTTGATGTGTGGCCGGAGCATTTGTCAGACCCATAGGCATAACAACCCACTCGACTAATCCCCAGGGTGTTTTGACCGCTGTCAGTGGAATGTCCTCCTCACGCATTCGAGTCTGAAAAAATGCGTTGGTCTGGTCAAGAATGGAAAAAATCTTCCCAGATGCCACCAACCGCACCAGTTTGTCCACGTTGGGCAAGGGAGAGCGGTCTCGTACCGTGATGCTGTTCAATTTTCGATAATCACATATCCAGCGAGGGAGAGCTGTTGGATCTTTCTTGGGAATAATAAAACTGGGTGAGGCGTACTGGCTTGATGACCGCCGAATTCGGCCGGCCTCCATGTGTTGGTCGAATAAAACTCTCCATGCTTTGAGGTACTTCTGTGGGTAGGGGAAGGCCTTCTCATTGAATGTTGCCTGGGGGTCCATCAACACGATTTTATGACGAACCGAGGAGCCCTTATCCTGCATCTTCAGTGGGAAGGACCCATCAGTGAATAAACCATCGGCCTCTGCCTCCCCTGAAATGGCAGGAATGTCTGCAGGAAACAAGTCAGTGAACTCTTGCAGCACACGACGCTCAGCTTCCTCACAAGGAGATGAAGGGATCTTGTCATTGACTTGGGGAACGGAAGAAGGTAAGGAGGAAGTTGAGATTTCATTGCAAAGTCGAAAATCTCGGATCCGTCGATCCGTAACGTCACACTTGATGGATTGAGATGGAATTGAAACAGACAGATTGAAAGTAGAAAGGAAAGGAATGCCAAGGATCATTTCATGGTTTCCAACTATCGGGCCTATCTTGAGTTGAACATCCTCGAAACGTAACCCAGACACTCTATCCTCAAGAGTGACAGTGCAAAATTGACGTAGGAGAATCGGATTTGCCGCTTTGCCGCGCAATCCCAATGTAACTTTGGTTGGCCTTGAAAGTTGGTGCCGGGGCAACCCAGCAGCTGAAACGGCTGCGTCAGAGATCAGATTGATCTCTGATCCAGTATCAACAAGACCTCGTAAGCGCGTGTCGCCGTGGTGGGGATCAATGAGAAGGCGGTGGTTTGGTTTACAGGATACGTACCTTTCCGCCGCTGAAAGCGCGAGCTCTTCATCTAGTGCCTGCAGCGCCGCTACAGACGCCTCATCCAACTCTGGAAACAAGTCCTCCGTTATAGCCGCCACGGAGGCGGACTTTGACGTTGCACGTCCTGCAGGTGGTTGGGTAGGGCGGCCTGCTGACGACGTCGAAGAGGAGCCAGTAGGATGTGGTTGAACATAGTCTTGTGGTTTGGGTGGAGTCACGAAGGAGGTCGGAATGTTCACAAAAGAACGGTCCCCGCGGTTTGTGCAAGCACCCGGTAAGCTGCCGCATGCCTTTTTACAATGATGGCATAGTCCTTTCGAGTCCAAGTACGCTCGTAGTCGCCACAGGTTTTCTTCGGCGGACGGCTTGGCAACACTTGGGGTAGATTGAGTGGAGGGAGTAGGTTTTGCTCTTGAAGGACCACGGCGCACCAGGTGTTCATCGAAGGAAGCCACGCGGTGCTCAAAGACCAAGTATTGAAAAGGTGACGAGAGCAGCAACTGAAAGTCATGTACTTTCATCTTCAGATCAGAGATTAGGCCAAAAGTGACCGCCTCCGCCAAATCAAACTCCGAGACAGTCTCCTTCTCGAAATTAATCATGGTGCGGAGGGTCCGAGCGCGCGTGCTGTAGGCGATAAAAGACTCTGCATCCCCCATGCGTAAATGTCGAAGTTGTTCACGAAGCTTGGTTGCCCAGAGGGCCGGCAGAGAGAACGACATGAGATTCGCCTTGAACGTGGCCCAGGTCAATTTGAGATGCGCCGCTACGTCCGCAGAGTAGAAGGCCAGGCAGTTGGTCTCTTGGATTAATCCCCCTGCAATACGTATTTTGTCCTTGTCGACAACGACGCCTTTCGTATCGAAAAAGACCTCAAGCGCCTTGATCCAGTTAAGAAAAGGTTCGACCACATTGAAGGGGCTGCGAAATACAGGCCCGTCGGCCAATCTGAACCGCTGGAGGTCGATACCGTGGTCGGTGGATGGAGCAGGCCTCGAGGGAGCCTCCGGCTTCATGCTGAGGCGGAGTAAGGCTTGCTCAAATTGTGTGAATCGCTCTTGATTTGTGCGCCGATCCGCTGCCAAGGCTTGCCTATCTGCAAGCGACTGAACCGTACTCGCATGCTGGGCAGATAATAATAACCAAACCAGCTCGGCGGTAGATTGCTCATCTGGCTTAGGGACGGTAGGTAGGGAAGAAGAACCGGCGGCTGATCCTTCCTTAGGGGTGGAACCGCCAGGATTCGAGAAAGCGCCAGGAGTGTACGGCAGCTCTTGAGAGGGCATCGCGGAAGGGGATAAAAAGGGCGAAGGGAGTTCAGGTGGAGTCGTAGTTGGAAGGGTAGAAGGTTGCGTGGGCAGCTCTGTAGCCGGTTGGTTAGAAGAAGACGCCTTAGCAAGTTTGGCGAGTCGACGGCGTTCCGCGTTCCTCGCACGGATCAGGGCCTCGGGGTCGTCGATAGAAGATGTTAGATTTCCTGAGGATGTACTTCGGCGGTCAGAGGGCATACGCGTTCGAATGACCCAGACGTGATGATGGAAGAGGTTCGAGAAAAAAAAAGTGTAAGGAGTCGCGGTCGAGCTCCTCACTTGACAGTCTGGGGGACTAGAAACAAGACTCTATAGTCTTGGGAGACGTTTTCTAGAACCTGCGTGTAAATTCCTAGTTCAGTAGAAGGGAAAGTTAAGGTCTCTCAATACAACAATTAAGATAGAAGAAGGAAGATGAGATGGAAAGGAAATAAAGGAAAAGAAGGAAATAGAGGAAAAGTGGTATGCTCACCTAGTTCAGTAGAAGGGAAAGTTAAGGTCTCTACTGAACTAGGTGGGGTACGGGGAAGCTGAAGTCTAAATACCCGTGATTATGTAATACAAGAATGATGTTTTAGTGAGCCGCACAGGGGCTTACAGTCTCCCCTCCTATAAAAAATTAGAATGGTGATCTGATTTTGAGAGAGATTGTGAGATTTGAAAAGAAAGGAAGAGAAGGAAAAAGGAAAAAGGAAAAGGAAAAAGGAAAAAGGAAAAGGGGAAAAGTGAAAAAACGGAGGGGAAAAAAGTGGAAAACGGAGGGGAAGAAAATCCAGAGATCCAGAGACGCCATCCATGGGGCCGTCACCTAAGAAAAAAAATCCAGATTTCCGGTGCTCACAAGGTGGCCAAGGTGATGTCTTGAAACGGTGCAGTAGAACCCTGGAGGTGCATTATTGGGAGGAACTTACTTTTATAGTTCCTCCAAACGCGTTTACCTTGTCCTCCACACGGAAAGGTTTCACTTTGGACACATGGAATGTTGAATGTCGGCGGTCACCGTTGGGCAGACGAAGCTCCACGTCCTGTCTGCCATTGAAAACCCGAAGAACTTCATAAGGACCTTCAAAGCGTGGTTTCAGCTTGTCTGTGCCATTCTCCCTGGTACGCCAGTCGGATGAGTCCAGAAGAGCCCACGATCCTGTTACCAAAAGAGGGGCTCCACGTTTACGCCGGTTGTGATAGAGTGCCTGCTTGACGCGGCTTTCCCACAGCGCGTCCCTTGCATCCGCCCACACCGTCTCACGTAACCGCAGCCACTGATCGAGAGTTGGCGGTCCATCTGAAGTTGAAGGTAAGGAGGGGAAAAGTCGAGCTTTTCGTTGTGGGACTCCTGTGGGACAAATAATAATATTTGGTAAAGATCCTCTGAGGGGGATATCAATTGCTTAACTATGTAAAAGCTATTACAACTGACGGGTGGTTTGAAAGACCTGCCCCTCTAATAGTACTACACAAATATAAGGAATCTTGAATCAATATTTAAATAAAGATGGCTGATTACAAGACAGAGTTACTATGTATAGTAGCCTCTATCAGACCTAGATCACCTTATTCAACACTCTAACAGACCTAACACAAACTCCTGATGATGGATAATAACCAGTGGGTTTAGTATATATATAAAGTCTAACTACTTCTACTACTATCTCTAATGCTGACTCTAACACTACTACTACTACTAACACTCTATTCAGGCTAATCACTATAACACTAACAAACACTACTACTACTAACTAACTAACACTCTAACACACTACTAACTAACTAACCACTACTAAAACTACTAACTGGTAGATCAGGACAAACTATTTATCTGAAAGGTCAGTGAGGAAAAGTTGGATTGAGGGGGGAGAGGCCCTTCTTTTATATTGAAGAGTGAGGGATTTTTGCTGCAGGGAAACTCCATGAGGGATTTTTGCTGGTCAGGTACAACCTGAGACATGTTTCAGCACAGCATGAGGTCATATTCTGCACAGCATGATGTCATATTTGGGTGTATCAGTATGTGCCGGAACATTCCAAAGCCACATACAGCACAGTACATGCGGTCCTGAGACGTGTCTCAAGCCGGGGCACCTGTATTCACACCTGTATCATGTTTCATATCTCAAACACCTCCCTGCTGCCAGAACCTTCCAATACAGTCTTCCTCCTCCAATATTCAGGGTCTCTGCCTCTCTTCCCACTTCCCACCTTTACCTCTTTTCCCTCCTGACATAATTATTTCCTTCCGCCACTCTTCCCAATACTAAATCCCTAACCCTTACAACACATTATTCCACCCTTACAAAACTCCTTACCCTAATAACTGAACCTGACCTATGTTCCATCCCTGGTAGAGACACAAAGTTTCCCAGTCTTGGTACATCCTCTGTTCAATTCCTGGTTGAGACATAAAGTCACCCAGCCTTGACATGTCCTGGGTTCCATTCCCAGTCAAGCCATACTTCCCTATCCATGTAATTATTGTCCATCCATATTGTCCATGTAATTATTGTCCATCCATATTGTATATATCCTAGCCCAGCCATGATAACACTCCCTCCTCTTGTAAAGACTGTCATATGCATACACTCATATGCTCACAATACCTCTGCCATGTGCTTTTGGCATTGTAACGCAAATAGCCCCAAAAATCGCTATCCACGCAGCGAAGAAACGCGAGGCAGTCTTTTCAGCTGTATCCCTTTGAAGAGTGGGGATCACGCGCACAAAACCTGTCAAACGGCACGTTACAGTCAATATCATGTCGAAGTGGCCCGTGGATTTCAAATGGGCCGACAAAGTCTATTGCCAGGTCTTGAAGTGGTAAACGTGGAACAGGCGGGGTTTTCATCTGGCCGACCGGAGCCGTGGTCGGTGATTTGGTGGTCTGGCAAATAGCACAGACTTCCACAAATTTAGCGACATCCTTCGCCATTCTTGGCCAAAAAAATCGAGGCAAATTTCTGAAAGAGTCTTGACGTAGCCAAGGTGCCCCACCCGTCGATGACAATCAGAAATCAATTCTTGTCGAAGTCCTGCAACATTAGGAATCACAAGATGCCCATCAACAAACAACAGACCCTCCTCTTCAATGCAATTTTGTCGGAGGGGCAGGACTTTCCGTAGTGCCACACAAAACGGGTCCGAGATGTAGCCGTCCATCACGCAATGTTTGGTTGAAGCTGACAGGGTTGCTCCAATTTCTGTCAAAGCAGCCACACAAGCCACGTCTTCGACACCAATCTCGTCAGACATCGATTTCCGGGACAAGGCGTCGGCGACGGTGTTGTCTTCTCCCGGAATATACTGAAACTTCAGGTCAAAATCTGCGATAAGCTCGAGCCATTGTGCTTGTCGTCGGCTTAACGTCCGCTGATTGAGGAGATAGGTCAGTGAATGGTGGTCCGTCATGACGTTGATTTTCATGCCTAAAAGTAGCATCTTCCATTTTTGAAGAGCGTGAACCACCGCCAACAATTCCTGTTCATGCACCGGGTAATTCCGCTCTGCTGGATTCATCAGATGGATTCATACGCCACAGGTGATGCTGTTTTCCATTCTTTCCCCTGAAACAAAGCGGCGCCGAGTCCAGAACCGCTTGCATCTGTGAAAAGCCACAAAGGGTCCGACGAGTCATAGTCAATGTTCCTGAGACAAGGTAAGGAAGTCATGATTCTTTTAATATTGTTGAAGGCTTCCTCCTCCTTTTGACCCCATTTGAAATCTCGAGC
>SMGU01007855.1:0-11783 GCA_004348175.1 Puccinia novopanici
AAGATGATGAGTCCGTCATTTCTTGTATTTCAAAATGTTAATAATCTTTACAAAGCTGATAGGTGCAATATGAACAGGTTGCAAAATGCATACTACAATGGGTGGACTTGTTCCCACTACTGTAGTAACATTTTGACCTTTGCCCCAGATGGGACAATCTTACATGCGGTACTGAATGCTCCAGGCTCGTGGCACAACTCGCACATTGCCGAGGAGCTTTACTCCAAACTGCTCCATGATACCCCTCCTGGTTACAGGGTAATCAGCGACACGGTGTTCCCCCGGGTCACCAACCGATTGGATTACCGCATTGTTGCTCCCCTCAAAAAAGGTGATCGGCTTCCACAATCGCCTCGGAGCTATGCTCGGCTTAAATTGTTCAATCAACAACTCGTGTCGGCACGTCAAGCGGCGGAATGGGGAATGCGCTCCCTGCAAGGATCGTTTTCGCGCTTGAAACTCCCGCTGCCGGCAAAGGATCACCAGTATCGAGCTGAAATCCTTGAGCTGGCCGTGCAAATGCATCAGGTTCAATGTCGAACCGTGAGGATTAATCAGACTCAACAAGTCTATGAGGATGTTCAGAATGAGTGTCACATTCTCAGTCGAGCTTTTTATCGGATGCTGTTTTCCGACATACAACGACAATGCCGCATTAGTCGTTATTATCATGGATGGATGTAATGAGATTTGGCGAGATAGATTTCACTTTGTAATCATAAGCAATTGTCTCCATTTTTTTGGGCTAGTAATCTTGAGTAAAGATAGTTGAAAGAAAAACAACATAGTCTCGATTGAGAGCAAGGTTTTTTTTAATTTAAAAAAATGAGAAAAAGAAAAGCGACTCAGTCATCTGGTCAATCGATCAACCAGCTGCGCTTTTCAAATACAAGAGAATGTAGGCGTGCATATCTTTATGAAAAAGAGGAAGTAGCTACTAGTAGTGAAGATAAACACCCTATTCCATAGCCGGATCGATGTTTTCTGGACACATATCCGCATTGGCGGACATCCTTTGAGATGACCTATCATTGTCGCTCGGTCGAGGATCCGCGGAGGGGTATGGAGCATACCCATGTCTCATCGCTGGCTGAGATCGAGATCCGATTGAGGTCAAGCCACTCCCAGACATATCGAGTCGCATCTGGAGCAGCTTGCATCTGCCTTTGAGAGATTGTATTTCCATTTTTTGATCTGTAACTTTTTCTTGAAGATGGTTTGCTCGGGTTATGTCGCCCATGTGGAGTCGATTGATTTCCTCGCGGAGGCAAGTGTTTTCGTCGCGCAGAGTTTGGATCGTCTTGTTTGCTTCTTGCAATTGAATCGCATAAAACTGTGTCATGCCATTTTCCAAGTCTCTTTTTTGGCGCGTTGCTGGATCAAAATATGCAGACAGATGCTGCTCCAGGCTTGAACCTGGGACACCCAAAGAGCCCCGAACGTTGCGGCTTTGTTTTAGGGGACTGATTGAGGAGCCAGGACGAGACAATCGAGCACATTCCGGGCCTATCAAAGACGACCTTGGTCAATTGGCAGTGTTTGAGCCTTGAGAACCAAGCATATTCAAAGATGGAGATGCGTATTCCTGCTGATTCCAAGCCGAAAATGATGCAGGGATTGAGGGCGTAGCAGAGGCAGGGGAGATTCCAGCAGCATCAGTTGATCTTGCAAGAGGGTTGACAGCGACATTGTTATCATCGACTTCCGCATTTTGATTGACACCCCCTTTGCCACGGTTGGAACGAGAGGAGTCTGACTCATTGGAAGTATCGGCGGCTTGGTTGTTATCATCGCCATCAACAGACATCGACAAATCGGCACCAACCCCATTGCTTTATTTTCAAAGGAAAACAATCAGTAACTATGAGGGTCAGATAACAAAAAAAAAACTTACGCTTCATCACTACTGTTGGAGTCATTACAAGCAATCACATGCGCTTGGCTGTCCATTGCCTTCAGGGTGGCTTTGGCTTCTCGTATGTGCAATGGGCAGTCCGGATCACCAGTGGGCTTTGAGTGTGTGGCCAATGCGCGGAACTTAAGCTTCAATGGATCCAAGTCGCGGATCACCCGATTGTTTTTGGTTGCATAATTGTTGTATCGGTCCAGTACGTAGGCCCATTCTTGGGCGCCCAGGGGGAGAAATTCTTTCACGGCGTCCACTAGGGCAACACAGTCCACTATGCTATAGCCCTGAGAGCCTTTTGCATGGCCAGGGCGTCTCTGAGTTGCTGGCAGGGATTGTTGTTGAGTCGGAGAGGGTTTTTTTTCAGATGTTGAGCGTTGACTGGAAGCTGGTGGTGCTGGTGGGTTGTTGGGGTTTCTTTGGGAATTGTTGGATCGAGAAGGAGCCATTTTTGACAAGATTTTAGAAGGAGTTGAGAGATGAAATATGAGATCTGGCCAAGAGGGTATGTTCGTATATTACCTGACTGGATATGAAGGTGAAGCTTAAAGAGGTCTTGTAAATTTGGTTTTAGCTTTAGACCCTCTAAATCTGGCTTTACAGGGGCTACAGAAGCGATGGGAAGTCCTCCAATCTGATAGCAAAAATGGATTCCACAGCTCAAATTACCCCCTGGTCACCTTGGCTGACAACCCCTTAAACTCCTTAGATCAGAAGATATGGCCACCTCCAGCTCCATTTCAAAAATCACAACACTATCACCTCCCTGTTACACTCTTTTCCACAGGGAAACCCAGCTTACAACATTAACACAGTTCCAAATACATAGTCTCATGCAGTTCTCTCTTATTCCATACCCCTTATCTGGAACCATATGTATGTACATGTTATGCACAGCCTGATGGCTGTGCAGAAGCAGTGCAGAGCTGTGCAATCATGACATACCTGATGGCTGTGTAATGGCAGTGCAGGCACAGCCTTGTGGAAGTGCATTGTACTTGTCCCCTTGTAGCTAAAATCCCTCACCTTTGTCTATATGAGGGGGCTCTCCTCCAGTTGTTTCCCCCTTCCTCACCAGATCCAGATACCAGTTAAACCCTTACACATTATCAGTGGCCTTACACAACACTTTGTAGTCAATTATCCCCTATAACACTACACCACCTGGTCACTCTACCATATTATCAGTCAATCAATATAGTAGTTTTATAAAACAACCCATATTACATAAGCAAAACCCTTACCCCCTCCATCATTAAGACCCTTGGTTCAAGCCCTGGTCAAGTCATAGCACTTACAGGTTTCAACTGCGGTCTTAAACCCCCTCTTAAAGACTTCAACCCTCTTCATTGACACATCACTTACCAATCATCACCATCACATACCATCACTCATCACCAACACTCATCATCATAATAAAACTCCACTCACTCTCATAAATATCTTACCTCACTTGGTCCACAGCCATCTCAAACCAGACCATCCCTATCACAATAAATAAACTACCAAGCAATCTTGGTGGTCTTGTTTTCTGATAGCGTAGAAGGGCAGAGCTTGCAACTCATCCATCCCCTTCTCAATTCAGAAAAAGGGTTTCACAACACCTTTTGAGTCTTACACTGTCCCTCCCAATTTTTTTCCCCCCATCTGGCCCTTCCTCTGCCGAAATCCCATTGGCCCCCATTTCAAACCTGCAGCACCATGGTTTTCATGAAATACTCCCCCAACATCAAATCAATTTGCGTATGGTGGCTCTTGAAAGGCATAAGTGTTGACTATATCAACCAAGAACTCAGAACACAGATTCACCTCCACTCTTATGCGTGATGGCAGGCATTGTATCAGAGAACTTGAGAGGTGGTTTGAGACCCAGTGAAATACAACCCTTGAGGAAGACCACCTATCCTCAAGAAAGAGAAGGTGGATTTCATTCTTGAGTTGATTTTGGTGGACCCTACCTTGTACCTCGACAAGCTGCTTTGAAAACTCCAGGGGACAACTGGGGTCCAATTGGCTCTGAGCATGATCCACAACACACTTGTCACTTGTCTGTGTCAATCCCGCAAGACTGTACAAACAGTCCACCCAGCATGGTGCCCACTCAAATGTTTCAAATGTTCCCAATACACAATCAAGGTGTCTCCTTAGTGACAGCTACTAGTATTTACTGGTTAGAATTTGATTTTGACTCCCTGGTGTGTAATAGCAGTAACTTAATTCATTCCCTTGGTGTTTAGATGAGAGTGCTGTGTGTGTGGAGACTAAAAGACATTGGATGGCCTGGGAAACCAAAGACCAATAGACTCACTGCTTTGCATTGAAACACAGCAACATCAAATACAGTCTTTTGCCCGCAATTCACTGAGTGGCACAGTGAGTATGCTGCTACAGGAGGGCTCCATCAATTGCACAGAAATTGAGTATTTTTTGAATGAAATATTGGTCAGTTGCGGTCTTGTTTCAATTGACTCACTCCTAAGTAGAGAGCTGACTACATATCCTCATTTAGCTTGCAAATATCAACCCATTCCCAGCTCCAAAAAGAATACTGATTATGGACAACATAAAGATTCACCATTCTAAAGCAGTCTCAGAAATATGTGCATGCCATCACATCCTGCCTATATACCTCCCACCCTATTCTCCCAATTACAAATTACGTTGGGATCAACTTATCACTGGTAAAAAAACTGATGCAGAGATCATCCATCACATCTTCTCTAATGTGGCAAAGCCTTGTCTCATTGCCTCATTATACAGAGATTGTGGGTACCCAGTACCAGATGATTCATCATCAGTGTAATGTCCACCAGTCCAATTGTGCAAATGAAGTCAAGGGAAATTCTATAGTGTTTTTTCTTTATATTTTAAATGAGAATAAATCCTGTCTCTGAATGAGATGTATTTATTAAATAAATATACAAGACATGAGTCAAGAGATACCATTGAGAATCAAGTGTTCATCTAGGGAGGGTAGTCCATAAATTCATCACTTTCAGATGTTTTAAAAAGAGAATCATCAAGTTTTTCAACATATAAAATGGCCCCATCCACCAGCAATAGCACTGAACATTCCTCAAAACCCAGGTAGAGAAGCTCTTCCTTTGAAAGGTCCAAGAAATCTTTTGAATCATACAGCTTATGTACCTCAACCAGTTTTTTCCTGAGGCAGTTGGATGTGAGGCCACAAAAGTACAGAAGTTCATCAAGGGAACCAAATTGGTCAATGACTTATTTGTGGTCCATCTGTTGTCTTGGGGCTTAAAGGGCTAGTGGGTGCTGTGATTGGTGATCAAGGTGGGGGCAAAGGTGATTGGGCACTAATTCAAACCCATTATTTTCCATAAAAATCCCTTTGATGGACTAGAGGGCAATGGTTTTTACAGTTAGTTGTCCTGCCTTTCAATGTGTGTATTTGAATAAAATTCATGTCACCTCAGCTGGCTCATCATGGTTATTGGATAAATTGAAAATGAAAATCATTATTTTGAATTTCACCATTGATTCCCTTGTTGGCATGCACATACGCAACAAATCACCATACTTGCAGAAACAGAGGCCATCACAGGTGCACGAGTGCATCTCTCCCTGGATCCCACTGATTGATCCATACCACATGGGCTGTTATGTTTGTTCACCAAATTTGATGAGCTCAATAACCTTGGGAATAGACCTTTGATACATAGCCACTTTGAATTTTTCCCAGGTTGGGGGGAGGCATAGGGGCCATGGAGGGATAGGGAAAAGTGGAACAACTTTGTACAATAATGGTCCTAGCTTGACATACATCAAAGTATGTAATTGCTATAATAATTATAAGAGCACATGCAATGGATATTTCACACATTCGAGATGCTTATAATCCTGTATTTATGTGTAAAGATGTAATAAGAATTATTACATACATATGTAATTATGTTTACACATAATATTGTCGCTTTCAAGGGCTGTTAACAGCTTGTTTACTGTAATTTAGTGTTGTAATAATTAATGAGGGCTACATCAGGGTTATTACTCATGATTATAGGCGCTTATAGTGTTAAATTATTAATTCTTTAATAAAAAAGTACTATTAATAATATTATGATATTTAATACAATTATTGATTAATATTATAATATTTATTTCTAAAAAATAAATGTAACTTATTATACCATAGTATAAGTAAAGGAGGATAAATATATTTACATATTCCTGTGATTTATAGTATATTAGAATTGGATCAATGTATCATTTCTAATATACTAATGAAAATCAAGTATAAAACAATTTTTTAAAGCACTATTAATAATTGTGGCTACTTGGATAATTTAATGTATTTTGACATTGTCTCTGTGGCTTAAATACCCTCCTTACCTGTTTTTTCCAAAGTTTTCAAATTTCTAGGTAGCTTTTCTTATCCATTGTTGACAAATTTGAAGCCCATGACTTGTATTTCACTCAAAAACCCAATGCTCTTGACCAACCTGGATTGCAAGCTGTCCAAAAAATAAACTTGAATATCTGAATTCTTCCTCATGGTGGATCAGCAGATACAAACAATGAGTACATCCAAATCACCAAAATTACATCTCTCAAAAGTTTTATTTGATTTTGTGATGCAATAGTTGAAATCTATGGCAATAAATACCACCGATATCCCTGCAAGGACAATGTCAAGACAATTGTGGCTGTTGAAAAGGCAAGGGTATTCCCAGGCATTCTTGGTTCTCTTGAATGAATGAACTGGCAGTGGAATACCTTCCCAACTGGATGGGCTGGGCAGTTTACAGGTAACAAAAAGGCAGGCATTTTTTTCTATATGCTGTGTTTTATGCCTTATGTCTGACCCTATTTTAGACCCCAGCCATATTTCTTGAAGCTGTTGCCTCATATGATCTATTGATATGGCACTTCTTCTTTGGACTTCCTGGTTAAAATAATGATATCCCTATCCTTGATCACTTGCCACTTTTCTGGGACATGTTGAATGGAGTGGCACCCAAATGTGAGTACAAAATCAATCAAAACAAATACACACAAGGATATCTTTTGGAAAATTAAATCTACCCAGATGGGGCCACTCTTTTGAAAGAAATATCTGTCAAGTACTCAACAAAAAGGTATGATACTTTTCTAAATAATTTGCTAACATATCCTGACAAAAATAACAGCCTCATAGCACTTTAAAACTGCAAAAAAGATATTGAAAGAGATTTTGGTGTGCTTCAAGTTAGGTTTGCTATTGCTTCCAAGCCTGAGCAAGGATTGTTGAACAATATTCATTCCAATTTTGTGCATTAATGAGTATGTTGTAGCAAGTCAAGCAAGGGAAAACCTTCTTGTACAGGTTGGAGCATAATTGCAGCACATAGGTGAGCAAATCTTCATTGGTGTACCACTGTGATTTTTGTCATTGATCTTTTTGACACATCTGCTGAATTTTATGAGGACATCTTGGAGAATTCAGCACTGGCTCTTGAGGACCTTTGCAGTTTGTGTGGTGGCAGGTCTGCTTTGGTTGTACTTCTTTGTTACACAATTCCAGAAGCCATTGCTGGTTTGATTTTGGCCAACTATTGGATTTTGTGTGATTTCAAGCCAGGTGTTGCAGAGGATGACATCTTCTGGATTGGAGTAATTCTTCTGGTGTGGGGTGGAGCTATTGATTTTTGACTGAGGAACTGCAAAAAAAACTCAGTCAATTGCCTGCAGTTTCCACATACAGATTGCTAAGGGATTACAGGCTTGGATTGTAAAGAGGATAAGGAAACTCACCAGCCTTCAAAATCAATCACTAGCTGCCGCTGAGGAGGAAAAAAAAAATGCAAGCAGACAGATGTAATGCCCAGCTATTCAGGCGTCTTCACCTCATCTTGGTGTGATGCCGGGTGGTGTCACAATCAATTTTTATTTAAAAAAAAAGCCACAAATATTTCACCCAAAACACAAACCGCTGAGGAAAAAATGATCATGTAACCTGCAAGCCCCTCCTTTGGAGGCTTGCAAAGTGAGCCTCCAAAGGAGGGGCTTGGGCTAAGATAGATTGTGAGAGCATCTCCAGTGGGGGAGCTAAACTGGGCTGCTATCCCACATTTAGCAACCCAAACCCCAAAACTACCCGCCACTGGGGGCGCTAATCAAGGTGCTATTTGCCTCAGGAGCTTGTCTGGGAGGGAGAGGGGTGCTGGACCTGGCACCTTTCATCCCTCCCTGTGAAGCCTTGCAAATGCATAATATCTGTGCTTCTCTACAAACCATATTTGTACCCATACCCCCAAACAGTCACTTCCTCCACAAAAGACAACACATCCATTGCCATCAACACACCAATAAATCACCATTCATTTTCTGGCTGCTACTCAAATTCATTGTGATTGCTTTAGCTTTGGTGGAGGTGGTGAATGAGGCTGTCCATGTCAATGATGGCATTTCAGTTATTTTGGGTATTTGTGAAATTTGTGTTTCACTCAAGGTTTTAGCTGCTCCCGCTGGATGCCACAGCACTTGCAGGAGGAAAATTGCTGCAGACAGGAGGTAAACTTGAATTTTACCTCCCATGTTTTGCCTCCCCTGCTAGAGCTGCTCTGAACTGGGCTAATGTGGTCGCCACCTCTGTAGAGCTATGGCCAGTCTGTGGCACATCAACACCTGCAAGGAGTCAGCTACCTGGGAAGCAGGATAGAGGAGGAGTAGGGTTCACAATCTTATATATCAGCAGATCAGGTTTAACTGTATCTAGTGCTATGTATTGGTTGTTTCCTTTCTCCTTTTCCTTCATTCTCATCTTTGCTTTCCACTGCTCACCAATAGGTGATTCCCCTTTCTTGTGTCTTCATCGGCCTCCCATAATAGTCCTCCTCTGCTCACCCGCACATATCTGGTTTTCCTCAGCCTCAGGCTAGCTTAACCCACCCAAAAACCAGAGCTCAACTCCCCATTTTTTTAGCCAAACCAACGCAAAGGCCCTCAAGGTGTTAATTCATGTCCCAATGTGAATCAGGCTATGGTTCTGCAAGTCCATGATGACAGGTTCCAGGCAGTCAATAAGGCCATACCTCATACCCTATCACACATAGAGAGTATGTGCATGAGGAGCAGAATTTCTTGGCACGTTTTGAAGGGTCCCAACCCACCGGACATCCCTTAGTTCGGCACAGCAATGCAGCGCGTGCCCAAGGGCATGAACGCCGCACACGTTCCTAGAAAAGGAGGACGTGTTAATCAATCTAGAGGGAGAGAGGTGGCGAGTCGCACACAAGGGGTGTGGAGGGAATTGGGGGAAGAAAGCAAGAGGTTCTTGAATTGAAGAAAGGTATCCCGGTTGGTGCGGAGGTATTTATGCAGACGGGCAAGAGGCTTGATGTCCAAGTCGATAAGTTTGACGGAAGTGTGGTGAGAGAGGGACGCAGGGCAGAGGCGGGAAGTGGGGAGGTGAGGGCGGAGGGGGATGCGGACGAAGATGGAGCAGTCCTTGAAGGTCATCGAGAGGGCGTACAGGACGGCCTTGGTGCGTCCCGACAGCCGGCGAAACGAGTCGGCAAACGCCGCCGGTGCAACTTGCTCAGAGAGCAGCGGGAGGACCGCCACTAGCTCCTCCAGACTCGCCGGCTCCTCTACTTCCGCGTCCGCTGAATCTCCTAGTTCCTCAAATACCCCCTCTATGTCCACCGGGTCTAGCCGCCGCTGTAACTCCGCCAGTTGCGCTAGCACTCCCGATCGCTCCAGTGCCACCGCTAAGGCTTCGATCATGTCTGGATCTACCTGACCATTTTTAATTATGGGTGAATCAATCAGCGCCGGCTTATCCGCACTTTTTTTTTCTTATTTACATACCTGAACAGAAGAAGGGTCAAGGAGGACGCCTTGGCAAAAGATCTTGAGGTTGTTATGGGCTTGAGTGGGTCTTGCGGCAGTGTCATCCTTTGGGCCTAAGGCTAGTTCTGAGGTTGCGGGTGCATGAGAGGCAGGGGCATATTGCCACTCGGCGAACAGACGCGCGAGGGCGCGACGCAGATGAGCAGGATGGGCCGTGTTGAATAGTTGGAGAGCACAGAATCGGTTCGGGGAAGTATAGTATGGGTTAAGGGT
Source organism: Puccinia novopanici (assembly GCA_004348175.1). Classification (NCBI taxonomy): domain Eukaryota; kingdom Fungi; phylum Basidiomycota; class Pucciniomycetes; order Pucciniales; family Pucciniaceae; genus Puccinia; species Puccinia novopanici. Next base: position 9,977 of record SMGU01007855.1, read on the forward strand.
CTGGCAGGCTTCTTGCGGGTTCTCGGACTGGGGGTCGTGATGGGTGTCTGAGTCGGAGGGGCCGAGAGATCGGACGGCGCGGAAGACGCAGGTGCGACAGAATTGGGTCTTGATTTCTCGCAGGGCAGGGTCGAGCCGGTTGGGTGCGCAAGGTAAAGAAGCCCATTTCGGCTGTTATTATTATTATTATTATTATTTTTGAACGTGGATCAGACAAGGAGTGATGTGTCAATGATTAATAATGTTTAAAAAGGAAGGTATGTTTGTGTACCTTGATTTCGATGGAAAGCATCTGCTGGTCATCTCCATCGGTCTGACAGGCGAGGTTGTCCATGATGATGGCATGGGTCGCGGTGGGATCGATCTCGGACAGAGAGCGCTTGGAGGCAGGGCGAGTGGCCTGGATGTGGTTGGCGAGTTCCTTGATCCATTCTTGGTTGGGGAGACTGACACGCTGAAACGTGAGCAGATGTTCCTCGTGTATGATTTGGGAGAGTACCTGGGTGTGGAAGTGGTAGGATGATATGATCTTGTTGTTGTGGGCCCCTTTGCTCCGTTTGGAGAGTCTCAGACATTTCCCGTTGAGTGCTTCTGTTGTTCGGTTTCCTTGTGGGTTGTAAGCGAGGATGAGGTTGGCTGCTCCTTCTGCGATGTACTGCCAGTCCTTCGTCGGATCAGTGCCACTCAGATCCATCGCCTTCGAGTCCCTTCACCTTGCCACGGCGCGCGAGTCGTGCTGATCGAACGTACAGGGGAGACCTATTTAACTTAGGAACATGTTGGGCATCCTTGTGGCAACTTATCCCAGTTGGCTAACAACTCGCCAAGCGCCCATCACACCGCCGTGAACACCCGGAGCCCCAGTTCGAGCCACTACCTGATCGCTACCGCACCTCCCCGAGCTGTGTCCCAACCTCAGTCCAGTTTCAAGTGCCAGTATGCGGTGTTTCTTCGTCTTCGCCATCCTACTAGGGGCCATACCATTCGCTCGCTGCGGCGGTCTTTCTGAATTCTATGCGGGCAAATACTGTATCAAATGCCAACGTCCATACTCACTCCGAAATGTCCGCCAGTTGAGCGTGTATGATACAGCAACCCAGGGGGTACGCGTGGATTGCGACGCTGGTATGAAATGTTTCAAGCACGGCATACATCAACGAGACTGCACTGGCAGCCAATGGGCACGTGAATTCATATGCGAATGCGGCCAACAAACTACAGTCTACCACGGCTGCACCCAGGGTACTTCAACACAGTTCCATTACCCGTACGAGGTTGAACATGTGGGAATAGATTGTGGGCCAAATTGCACGTGACTAAGACATCTTCCTGCGGTTTGGGATGAGTAAAAAAAGAAAAGAAAAAAAAAAGAAGAAAAAATAAAACACAGTCAAAAACAAAAACAACAAAATTATAGAAAAAACAAAACCAAAAAAAAAAAAAACACAACCCCAGACCTGAATGGCACACCCCATTGCCCTGGGTGTTGTGGAATATCTTTTTGACCAAGTTCCTGCCACCAAACCATCAACTCACTTGGAGCTCACAAGTTTAGCCAGTGCTACCGCTGCCCCAAGTACTTGTCAGGGCTTAAACCCTCTCCTGAACCCTCACAACGTAGTGATGGCCTAGACTAGCCATACTACCTGTTGTACCCTTCTCTCAGAGCAACTACTCCACCGGGGGAGCTAAAGTGGGTTGCTATCCCAAATTTAGCAACCTGAACCCAAAAATCACCCACCACCAGGAGTGCCATCTTGGGCACTACTTGCCTCAGGAGCTTGCCCGGGAGGGAGAGGGGTGCCAG
>SMGU01007864.1:0-16705 GCA_004348175.1 Puccinia novopanici
CAATGAGTATATCTTTGACACAATAGTCACTGTCAGTCCATCCAAATATACTGCATCAACCTACTCCAAAGGGTTTTTAGAATCAGAATCATCATGGGACATCTGTACCTGGACTGTGTGCTTGGAGCCTGATTAATGTGGGTGGGACAGTTGAGAAAGTTACAAAGTCACCCCATCACATACATCCACAAAAAAAATCAACAGTCTCTCCTCATAGGATCCATATCATCTGGTCTGATCAGGATACAAGAAGAGGTCCATCCTTGATCAAACTACATCTTGCCCTGCTCAAACTTGGTTGAAAATAGTTAACCTATGGAACAAAATAGCCAGGGCAGGTGATCTGATTTAATATCACAATCCAAGATACCTTAGAAGGGCTATTCAAGCAGGGCATCTGATCAACCTTGTTAATGGCAATTACCCAGATTCACTAGCTGGCTATGGTCAGCCTCTATAAAGTTATCACTGGGTAGTATGTGACACTGTAAAATCCTAATCAGACTAGGCTCTTATAGCCAGTCTTGTGGCCTTTTGGTTAGGCCCAACACTTTGTTTGATTAAGATTACTCAGTGTATGATAAAACTAGTGTTTAAGAGCACTGGGGTATGAAATGAGAGATTGATAAAGGTGGCTTGGAATGATCAGTGACAAAAGATTTTCTGTACAAGTGAAAGGATCAGGGGAAGTAGCTTCAGTATTTAAAACCTTTTACAGGGAGGAAACTCCAGATTTCATGTTAGATTCTTCCTGCTTAGGCAGACAGCAAATGGTTTGGGGTGTAAGTGAGTAAACTTATGTGGTAGTTGGATTGCTACAAGGATGAGGGCAGTTAATAACAACTAGATCAGTAGCTAGTATGAGAGTGCTCAGGAGTTTCCCAAGTCACTACACAAGAATGAAGGGCTGATAATGGGAAGTATAGATGATTATCAAAGGGATTCCAGTGAGAAAAAAACCTAATAAAAGCTGTGGAGATAATGGGTGGACAATCTTGTAGAGTTTTGACAGCAATATCTGTGGGATGAATGCAGTTTCTGGGGGACTGGGATGACTCTGGATCAATACCAGAAAAATCAGGGGCTTATATATATTCAGGAATGTCTCAGAAGCTCTCATGGGAATTACCATGAGATCTCTGAGGCACTCAAAACTCATACAGAGTGATCAAGGCTGTGCAATCATTTCATTAAATGTGCCTATGTTCTAATTAATTCCCAGATTATGTGACATTAATTAGACATAAGTTATTATTTGTATCAATGGATCATCTTAAATTTGTGATAAGGTTAAATGTCTTGATTTCTGTGCTCTCAGAAGCCTTGTGATGCATTAATGATTGTAAAATATCTTCACTTGTCATCCACATTTCACAAACTCAACTTTTACGATTTCTTCTCTTCAACTCAACCTTCAACTTTTCTCAATAGAAGCTTAACAGATCTCAAACTCAAATTCTCTTCATCATCCATCAACTCAATCTTCAATCTCAATAACCAACACTCACTCACCACACCTCAAACTCATCAACAACTCAATCTCAGCTCAACTCTTCCATCAATTTCCTTTATTCTCTTAATCTTTAATTCTCTTCTTTTCTATCTAATCTTTACCATCCCATATTGTCCTGTTGTCTGCCTTGTGAGATTAATCTTCTATCCTGTTTGCTCCATCTAAAACACTCTCACTAACCTTCAACTCTCATTCCCGCACTCTCATCCTGTCCTTCATCTTCCTCATTTTCAAGCTCTTTCTTATATGTCACTCTTCATCAACCTGTAAGTTGCTTTTCTATTCTTTCATCTCTTTTCCTTTTTATAATTTCTTTCTTCTTCAGTGTGTTGGTTTCTTTTCAGTAATAAATTCTAGCTTCTCCAAATTCTTTAATGATGTCAGGAGGTGTTATAAGGGTAATTGTTAAGTTATAGGAACTTCTAAAACAATTCAATGCATACTTCAAGCACATATTGTATGGGCTTAGTTATTCTGATTTAATTTTTAAAGATAAAATATCATGATTCAAATAAAGAAGTAATATAAAAGGAAAAAATATGAAAGAATGAGACAAAAACTGGAAAATAATTTCAGGGCCAGACAAAAGTAGGAAAAATAATAGAGTAATTACAGTGGTTCTGATGAAGACTAGTAATTGGGAAATGAAAATTAATGTATTATTTAATTTTTATTCATCAGAAATATAAAACTGTACAGAATTTAATTAAGGAGTTTTGAATAATGAACATGTATACTTGTTGAATATGATTTAAGGTAATATCACCTCTGTAGTTAAAAGATTTCAATTAAAAAAGAATAACTATAGGTTTGATGGCTGCAAAATGTCAATCTGAGGCAATGTCCAACTGGGAATTTTAACCATCCATTGGTGATGTGGAGGGGCCAGCTATGATTCATCATAGATGTGAAGCTAGCACAAAAGTGTCAGATGCACAAAAAGAAAAACCCAATATTTGTAAAATGGGTATTTTGAAAGGAATCAGTTCCTTCAGAAGCTCATACTTCTTCTCAGTTGAGAGACATGAATCCTTGTAAATCAGGTCAACCAACACAGCCATCTGACAGTGCTTGCTTGCTCATCTGGGGGACACTTGCATGATTTTGGGGTTGAGAAAACCTCAACATAAAGCTCTGTTTTTCCATGTTAAAAGGGATGATCAGCTTTTTACAAAAAGCAAAATTAACTTCCAACTTAATATATAAATTTCTTATGAGCTTCAAATAAGCCAATGCAGCTTAAAATTGCTCTCAAGCTATCATTGGAGTCTTAGGTTTCCAAAGGAATGATGCCTTTTTTGAAAAATAATAAATAGTGCATCCATTCTCTCATAACATGGGAACATTTCTTTTGAGTTTATCTGATAGTGTTGTCATACCATCTGCCCCTCCAATCACAGCACTGATTTTTTGGGCTCATTCCTAGCTTCTTGATGACATATTGTTTTTTATCTTAAAAGCTTACACATGATTTATGTTGCTTTCCATCATTCCAAGAGTGTCCCTTTATGAACAAGTTTTTGCCCTTTAATCCTTTGGCTTCTAACCAAGGATAATTATGCATTTTTAATTGGTTTATTAAAAAAATAAAAGGGTGAGCTGACCCAGCCAGCTCCACCTGGGTTTTCAGCTGCATGAGCTGGGACAAAAGCCAGGCCAAGCTGAGTGAGCTAGCTTCATCTGGTGCATGAGCTGGAAAAAAACAACAACAACAACAACAACAACAGTTTTTTTGGGCAAAAACAGGTTTGTGCCCAGGTTTTGCCAATTTTGAAAGAATTTTGCATAGTTATTTGGATATTAAAATGGAAAAAACTGGTAAGAAATGTGTTTTTGCCATTTTTTACCAAAATATTTTAGGCTGTGTTTGGCAGTGTCATAATTAAAGGTGTAATAATGCACATTTTCATGAATAAAATCACAACAATTCAAAATGAGGCAACTAAAATGTAATTTGGGGAAGGAGATAGGATCATTTCATTTCTAAAAAAATCTTTTTGAATTTATCAGGCCATCTGGGCTACTGTAATGGCAATAGTACACTATACACAACATAAAGTGTAGTAATGCTAGAATGGTGCTAAGTTAGAGCCAAAACATCCAATCACATGATACTGTTGATGAAGGAGGTACCCCAGATATCCCAAATATAATTTTGGTTTCTGGATGTTCAGTGGTTTTATTTTGATTCAATTTATTTTGCATTATTACACCAATCTTTATGACAGTGCCAAACAGGGCCTTAAAAACAACTCCTAATACTAAATCTAACCCTGAAACCTAACCCCATAACACCTAATTCTTAATTCCAAGTCTGAAGGATCACAGTTGGCCCAGTCATCTCCAGGAGCTCTATTGTTTTTAACCCAAGAAAAATCCATATTTTTCATGGTTTTAAAGACAAAGGATTTAAGTGACACATGTGTTATGAATATAGGAAAAAAGTCTGTGGCTTAATCAAGGCTGCTTCCTTAATGATATGAAAGCCCATTGTGGCACTACCACTGCAAAAAACTTGCTCAAATGCCTGCAGTTGACAGGCAGCATGCTCCAGCCAAGCTGCCATCCAAACTCCACCTGTTTGCATATGTAGATTTTTTTGCATATTCACTTTGAAGTGAAAAAAGTGAATTTGCACCACAGCTTGGTTGAATCAATCTTGGAGAAAGATTGGATTAAAAACACAAGCTTCCTTGGACTTTCTGCATATCAACTGCAGGAAGTTGAGCAAGTTTTTTTTTTTTTTTCTTGCAGTGTACTGTACAGTTTATTGTCATGTTTCCTTTTACTAAAGTTATTTCCTTCATGAAAACTCACAAATGAAAAACAGATGGCTCTGTATTGCAAACAGAAGAGCTTTAGGAGATATGATTTGATTGCTAACTGCCAAAATGACTCTTGAAGGTACTTGTTCTGGACCAAATAAAATACTCATGAGGTAGTTTGTCTCATATTTTGACTCAAAGCCTGCTCTTCCCAGGAAATCAAACTTTCTTCCTTTTCTTTTGTGTTGTTGCTTGTTTTTGGTAGCTTGAGTGGAATTTTTGGGAGTCAATTTCAGTAAGGGATAAACTTGTTGAGTATGGCACAAATTTTGGCATTTTCAAAAGGCTTCATGTTTGAAGAAAAACCCTTTATTTCATGAATTGTTATCTCAAAAGAGGTTTTTTACTATTAGAAGCAATTTCAACTAAAAAAATATTTCTTTCAATCTAAGAATCTCCTTCCTTTTCTGCACATGTAAATTCCATGAGGTGTGGTATAGTTGTTTTTTGTGCCTGATATTTTTAAGGTTGAAATAAATGGATTTTAAATTTTGATTACCAAATTGAATATCATGGAGTTTGGCACATTTCAATACCACTGTGGAACCTCTCTGGTGAGAAAGAGCTTGGAGCGGATATAGAAAACTACACTACTGGTAATTTATGCTGAAACTATGGGTGCTGTTTAGGCTTCCCACCTGTCTAATTCTGTGGTTAGGAGAGTTACACTAAGAAAAATAGAAAAGGGTGTGGCTTATTTCTACAATTTATAGTGTTGGGTAAAGTTCTACTACTGTTGACTAGTTTTGAACCACTGAGGCTTGGGGGTGTTTGGAGGATTGATGAGGGAAAAGTTGAGTGGAGTGCTCAAATTCTTGAATTTATGAGATGAGTGTCAAAGAAGAGGTGAGCAAGGAGCAAGAAATTAGAAGAGACTGGGGACTGTGAGGGTGGATAGCTCACAGGATATGGCTCAAAGGATGGTACAGCAAGTAAATTAGGAATAACTGAGCGATTGATTTTCTTGTAACTAGTCTAATTAAATAGTATAAATACAAGCTGGTCAAGTTGTGGTCAAGAAAGAAATGAATAATCAATCTAAACAAGCTAAATGTGGTTGGCAAGATGATGAAGAGTAAACACAAGATTCTGAGACTCCAAAACTAGAGCATTCACACTGGGTCAGGTTGTTAAGCTGAGACAGTTTTAGCTTGAAGTCAATAAAAGAGCTGAAAAACAGGAAGATAAGACTAGAATAAAAAATTCATTACACAACTAGTGATTAAGGTCAATTATACATACTTAATTTGATGAGAAATTTACATGATTTGTTACTTTCAGACTATAATGTTGACCAGGTGAGATGAATTCAAGAAAAAGAAAAATGAAGAGGTAAGAGTTGAAAATTCAACACAAATGATGATATGGTTTAACCAATAGCAGCCCAGTTGTGGGTCTGCTGGACATGCTCTTACTGATCCATAAAGTTTCAGAGGGTGGTATACTTTCTGATGGCTGATTTTGGGGGTCTACTGCTCTGTTGGCTAAGTGTCTTTTTGTTCCTCCAAAATAGAGAAGGTGGAATATTTTGAGATCCAGTGGGAATTAAGCCATGCTGTAAGGGGGTGACCTAGGGTAATTTGGGCTTCTGAATATGATTCTGAGTTCATTGAAGTGATTCTGAGTCATTGATGAGTTTTTGAAGTATTGAGGGTGAAAAACAGGATTACCACACTGCACTCAGTGGACATTTTCAAACTTTCTGCATTTTCAGAGGAAAAATAGTAATTTTTTAATTAAGGAGGTTTATATTTCAAATAATCCCTTAGCCTCACTCCATTTCCACCTGGGAATAAATATTTTGATACTTTCAATAAATAAAAATGGGTAAAAAATAGTGCACATGGGTAGGATACCTTTTGGAGCAGAAGTGTGCAAAATTCCCATGAATCAGAAAAACCCTATCCCTAATATTTTTCCTAATTTGGGTACACCACAAGTTCTCAAAATGTCTATGGGAACTGCATTGGAATTTTCTTAGTCATTTTCTTAAACCAAAACAGATAAAACTTAAACATTTGAGTCCATCATCAATCAAAATTTTATTTTATTTTCTTTCATTTTTTTGTGGGATTATGGATTCATTAATATCTTGAAGAATTGATTTTTGTAAATTAAATTTTCATTCTGCAAAACCAAAGTACTCTGAGGTATTTGGTTGGTTGAAGTGCAAACTCTTAAGTCCAAAGATTAAGTGGGATCTCATTTTTTTTTTTTTTTCAAAGATGATTTAGCTCAGCTTGAAGTAAAGTACAATAGGGAAATAGATATTTTGGATCTCAAGGATGTGATGCCAAAATGTATAATATTAAAATAATAAGATTACAAAGTAAAGTGAGTACATGTGAAAAGTTGATATATAGTGATTTGAAGAAAAAAAATCCAGGATTTGTTTTTGAAATAATGGAATCATGCTTCAAACAGGTTGGAAAAATGGGAATGATCCACACTCAAGGTTTGTTTGATTGAGGATTATTTGTGGCCAGAATTTATTTTTGAAGATGATTTCATAAGTCTGAATTGTGCCAAAAGAATTCAGTGGATAGATAGTCAAGAGTTTTGTCATTTTAAGTCTTTGGCTTCTAGCCAATGAAAAAAATGAATTTATAATTGGTTAGAAGCCAAAAAACAAGCAGAGCCAAGTGTTCAAACTCAAGCGATTTTTTTTTTTGGCTCACTCAGCTCCATTGGCAATGTGAGCTGATTAAGATATTTTTTTCTCATTTTTTTGAATATTTTTTTTGGAAAAAAACACTTTCTACCCATTTTTTGAAAACTTTGAGAAAATTATGGCTGTATATACAAATGTGCAAAACTTGGTCAGGTTGGTCAGAAACTGGGTAGAAAAGGGGTTTTTAGCCGCATTTGTAGTAAGTTTTTTTTTAAAAAAAATAAAATATTACTCCTAATCCTAACCCTAAAACCAAAACCCATTTTTAATTCCAGCTCCATAGGCTCTTAGCCAATGGAGCTGTCCCACTCAGCTATGCGTGTTTTTTCAGAGCATCCACATCGGTGGCTAAATCCGCGAAAGCTAAGGACTTTAGCCACCGGATTCAAGCGCACCGGAGAGAGCTAAACCCGAGCTTACTTTACTCGGAGCTAGGTTTTTGGCTAACCATTGCTATATATAGCAATGGTTAGCTCACTGGCTAGCTAAAAGCTAACCAGTGCTCACACTTCAAATCGGGATTCACCCGCCGCCCAACACAATTCTACTCCAAACTACACAATGCAAAGCAATACCGATGCGACTGAACGGGGGTCGCTATTCTATTTTAGCACTAGCCGCGAGTTAAACCTTGCGTGGTCTTAGCTCAACCGGTAAAGATGCTCTCACATACCAAATGAAAAAATTCATATTTTTAATGGCTAGAAGCTAAAGAAATTTACTGAAACAGGTGATAGTCAAACCACTGGCAGATGGAAATTTATAATGACAAACTTTCTGATAACCAGATTTGATGTTCCAATGGTTTATCCAGAAAATTCTAAGAGATTTCCAAGAAGATGTATTTTTCATTCCTTAAAAATTATTGCTTTTTGAAAGTCAAACTTTGAATGCACACATGATTTTGGCTCAAAGAAGTTGATATTTTCTTGGTTTTGGATTTTGTGCATTTGAAATAGATGTTTGTTTAAAATTAACCTGATCTTGATGAAGCTGTTTAAAATTAACCTGAACTTGATGAAGCAGCGTCAGTTAAAAGCTGATCCACAGTCAGAATGTGACAGCCAGAAAATTTTATCTCCATTGCAGAATTTCACAGGCTTTGTGTGAAGTAAAAAATTATTACGATGTATTTTAATGGCCTCATTTAATAATCTAGGATGAGGTAGAGAATCATATTATTCTCAAAGAATTTAAAGAAAAATAGTCGTAAAAAAAAAAAAAAAAAAAAAAATCAACAAGGTACAAACCAGGGGAAAATTTTAGGCACTTATAGAGAAATTACCATAAAGTGTACAAAGGGACCTTTTGTAATTTATATGGCAACCTCTATAGATGTTCCGGGAATCATCCCCTGGTGTACATCATGGGTGCACTCAGATTTGTGAGAAAGGTTTTCAGGTGTTTCCAAGGTGCGTTCTTGTTCAACAAGGTTTTCCCCAATCTTCTTGGCAAGATTCCAGAAAAATCAATTTATCTCAAAAATATCTTGTTCTGTTTTGAAAATGAAACAAGAACCAACAGTGGGCCCATTCTAACAGTAATTTACACTATCACAGCTAATGACTCTTGTTGTGGCCTTGAGTAGATTTGCACTAAGGTTAACTGGGAAAAGCCAAAAAGAAGGCCTTGAAAAGCTGATCTACAGCAATTTTTAGCAGAAAATTGCTGCTGAAAGCACTGTAGAGCAGCATAAGATTTCATACCAGCTTTTAGGATATCTTTGGAGCCTCTAGCACTACAGTATCTACAGGAAAAAACTCCTGCTTCTGTGCTATGATATTTTTGGAAAAATAGGGTAGGAAAATTTCTAGAGGCAACAAAAAAGCTTTGAGGATGTTTTGAAAGAAAAAAATCTTCATCAATGCCAGATTCAATTTTTCAGCAAGAATTTTTTATTCTTCTTGTTTTTATGTGACTACACCACACCATACCCAATAATAGTTCCCATTAGCACCCTGGAAGGAAAATAAAATTGGAAAAAGTTTCATTAAAAGCCTTAAAAATAAAATGGTTAGGCTCTCAATTTCATTTGGTTTCAAATCACAACCAAAACTGCTTCCAATCATCAGCTCAAAAAATATGTGCATCTGTGGTGTAAAATGAATATTAAAATTTTGGAAGGAGATAATCTTCCTTGTAAAATGGTTTTGGAATTAACTGAAAATTTGTGTCAAACTCCAATTCCCTTTTTTTTATCCAGGAAAAATTCAAATTAGGGAGTATAAAATAGGGGGTATCAAATATGACAAAATCTGCAATTATGTAATTGACGGGTTTTCCAAATTCACCCTTTTTTAAAACATGTTTTTTCTTTGCCAATAACCTCTTAGGAACCATCACTGAAGAAATTTATTTTTGCATGATTGACTGGTTGCTAATTGTGGATTTGTTATATGTGATACCCCCTAATATGACCAAATCTACCATTGAATGACATTTTTTCAAAAATCCACATTTTTTAAAACATGTTTTTTCTTCTCCAATAACATCTGATGACCTCTTAATGAATAAATTCATTTTTTAATAATTGAATGGTTTCTAATTATGTATTTGTTATGTTTGATATACCCCCCATTCCCAAAATCAAGCAAAAGAAAACAACTGATGTAGATTTTTTTGATTAGAAATTCTAGACACCTCTAGGATTTATTTTATGAAACTATCTAAGGCCAAAGTCCTGGGATCCCAATCAGAAGGCATTTTTATTCCTTTCTTCACACAAAATAAAAATGTTTTTTGTGCCCATGGTTTGTATGTATCTGAGTTTTTGATATTTTATTTTGCTCTATTTTTCCACAAGCTTTGAACCTCTTTCCAATTCCAAGTGATCCTGGAGCTTGACTTGACTTCCAATGGCCAGGTTCAGCTTTGTGTTCATGTCTCCGCCAGATCTCTTTGGACTTTTCCTCATACCTTCCCAATCTGGTTGTGGGTGTCAATTTTAAAAAATTGCACACCAACAGGCCCCCCAAAGGGGAACTACTATTGCTGGTGCAATGTATCAGTGTCAGCTATCTTGATATAATATTAATCTGGCTGTAAGTGCTGCAAAAATGTGATAAAAATAAAGAAAAGATATATATTTTTGGTTTTTCAGGTTGTTTTATACTTTTTAGATATTCATGAGAATTTTATAAAAAGAAAAGTGCACAAAAAATGGATAAAAATAGGAAAATAAAGAGGGGCCTGTAAGCAGGGGTGTATAAGGTGCCCTATAAGGCCAAGACCTGGTTAAACTAACAGGGGTTTTGTTTTAAAACTGTGGCCTGTTAGACAGGTGTTTTTAAATGCCCAGGGGATGATAATGCTAGAGAGGATGACACACTGCAAAAAAAAAAAAACTTGCTCAAATGCCTGAAGTTGATATTCAGAAAATTCCAGGAAGCTTGCGGTGTTACTCCAACCTTTCTCCAAGATGGTTTCAACAAAGCTTTAATGCACAGTCACTGTGAAAATTGCAGAGTGACTGTGCCAAAAAATCTGCATATGCAAACAGGTGGAGTTTTTATGGTAGCTTGGCTGGAGCATGCTGCATGTCAACTGCAGGCAGTTGAGAATTTTTTTTTTTGCAGTGACAGGAATTATATTTCATAATAATTCCTGCAAGGACAATCCTCACACAAAAGAGCCAAGGGGTATGGAAGTTTGGGTGAAGGATCTTTTTAAAAGAATAGAAAGTGACTAGCATAAATGGTAAAGGCTTATAAGACTGCATACAAGTTCTGTAACTAGTGGAAAGTGTTGAATAAGCTGGATACTGATAATGATCTGAGGTAAAGTCTCTTGGGGGGGAAGGGTTGTTGTTTAAGTATGTTCTGGTGTGTTTGAGAAAAATTAATGGGCTTGTCCAGCTGTTTATAACTCTCCTAATATTCAATTTGAAAAATTTAGTCTGTATTTGAGTCAACAGTGGCCTAAAATGCAATGTGGCTTATTGTGTGATGTGGTTAGTCACTATTATTGTTTAATATTATTGTAATTTTTGTTTTCTTTTTATTAGGGGGTATCAAATATGACAAATCCACCATTAGAAACCAGTCAATTATCAAAAAAATTATTTCTTCATTAATGATTCCTAAGAGCTTATTGGTGAAGAACAAACATGTTTTAAAAAAGGTGGATTTTTGAAAACCCGTCAATTACATAATGGCAGATTTGGTCATATTTGATACCCCCTATTATTATTTATAGCTACTTAACTTTTACAATAGGGGGTATCAAATATAATAAATCCACAATTAGAAACCAGTCAATTATCAAAAAGTTGATTTCTTCATTAGGGGGTATCAAATATGACCAAATCTACCATTATGTAATTGACGGGTTTTCAAAAATCCACCTTTTTTAAAACATGTTTTTTCTTCACCAATAAGCTCTTAGGACCCATCAATGAAGTTTTTTTTTGATAATTGACTGGTTTCTAATGGTGGATTTGTTATATTTGATACCCCCCATTAATATTGGTGAAGAACAATTTTTTTTTCAAAATGGTGTATTTTTCAAAACCGGTCAATTACATAATGGTAGATTTGGTCATATTTTATACCCCCTAATATTTATATTTATGATATCATGTGGCACCTTTGGTTATAAAGAGACATGTAGTAATTCTGTGGAAGGTGCCACAGGATTCTAAGATTTTTGAGCATATCAATATGCTTTTATGTTTTGCATATTTGGTCTCTCCCCTGTGTGTGCAATTTCACTAGTTTGTTCCAACATTTCTATTTTTCTGTTTATTTTGATGAAATTAGTTTTTCCTTCCTATAATGAAAGATATGAAGGGTTAGTCATATGATTATACTTCTCAGGAGTTACCCTAGTTTATTTTTTGGGTATATTTAATTGGTGCAATAGTGCAATAATATATAAGGATTTATTGCACCAAACATGAGTTTTTATTGAATCTGTTATTTGCATAGCAGCAAGCTGACAATCAGGTGTGCCCCAGCAAGGACTAAAAAGCACTGAATTTGGGTTACAATCACTTTTTTTAGTGATTTTTCTGTGGTGATACAGTTGGGGATTTCATTAAGCTGCTTCACTGGATTTGGGAATGTCCATAATTTTTGAGCAAAAAAAAGCAGAAAAAAAAGAAATTTTTAATGTAAATTCCAGACAAAATGGGGTTCGAACACACTTTGCAGCTCAAGCAACCCCACACGTGTGGTTACTTGAGTCCTAGTAAGCTGTGATTAACCTATTTGCATGTAAATCCATATTCATAGGCTAAAGTATGTTTTTTGAGGCTTATGCTGGCTCATATCCAAACTAATGATGAACCCCCCCCCCAAAAAAAAAAAAAAACTACTGGACCAAATTCAAAACTCGTATATTTTTCAACTCTGCAACCCTGTGCAAGTTCAAAAATGCCATTAAAGATAGATAAGCACACATTCACCCCCAGGGGAAGACCCTGCTTGATAAACTTAATTTTGTGGGCAGGACAGTGCTGGTTTAATATGATGTCTACAACTGTAATGCACTTCCTCAAGGGTATATTGGGGGTTGAGGTACAAGTTAGTCATGTGCTACCATGATGTAACACCTCAGTTGAACCATGACCACTACTGCCCAACCATCATGGCAACCACAAGCATCTGTAGCCTAGTAGTTTAAGGCAGCACTTGAGAATGTGTCTCAGCATTGCTGAGGTTGTGGGTTTGAGTCCCACCAGACATATCTTCATTTTCACAGTCTCTACATTGGGTACCCTGGAGCAAGCCACTTCCATTGACACTACACCTGTTGTTTGGGTGGGCCATCCAAAATTAGGTTTATGTATGACAAACTTAGAGCATCCACATTTGTTGGGTTAAATTGCAGGGTTAGGGAACTTTAACCCAGCTTAATCCAAAAACCAAACACATTGGTCCTGGGTTAAGCCAGGCTAAAGTTCCAAAAAGCTAAGAAACTGGCTAAGTGTTGCTAAATTTAGTGACACTTAACCTGAGGTTAGGGACACCTCCCCTGCAACTGTAGAGGTGGAGAGTATCCACACTCCTAAACCCCACACTAGCTGGCAATAAAGCACCAGACCAATGTGCTTGCACATTGCTGGTCAGCTAACCTTGGTCTAATCTTGGGTCAAGTTGAAACAAAAATTGACCAAACAAATTTGGATACTCTTTCTTACAGCCAATCCCAAAAAGCTTGCAGCCCGGGATTGTTGATTTTTTTGTTTTTTTATTTTCTGCACCCCATTGGCCTATACAGGCCTTGGCAATGTCACCAAAACCACTAAATTTTTTGTTTTTGAAGTTGGGGGTTTGGGACCTGTCCCATCCAATTTCTCAAGCAAATTTGACCCAATCTAACTCCTCCACCGCCATGCACCTGGGGTTGCAGGCCATCACCCTGACCTTGCAATTGGTGCAATTGGCCTGCAAACTGGATTTCTGGAGCCTGCATACCGGGTTGTACATGAGGTGATCAGGCGCAGAAAAGAAAAATTGGCCCAATCCCCCAGCTGCTTCCGCAAGCTTTTTGGGATTGGCTGTAACAGCAAGTCCCGCATCCTGACAGTGGCATTGCACCACCGCAGGGAGGGTTTGGAGGGTGCGCCACCACCTTTTACTCAGCTAAAGCTGCGCGGAGCCGGGGCGGGCGCATTTTTGAGCGCACCTGGTGGTGCGACTGCCAAGCTGACCGCCATACACGGTCGCGAGGTCGCAGCGGTGGTCGGGTACGCTGGCGGACTGACGTCCGGATGGCCCAAGGCGAGCATGAGGGGGGATCGGAAAGGGAAAATGGAATTTTGAAAATCCAACCACAAACGAAACTTGTCAAGATGTCGTTCGCTCATTTGCCATTCCTTCCATTCATCGACTCAAAGACTACCATCCCTGCAAAGGAGACAATCAACATCCTCAACATCTTCACCCCATTCCTCATCGCTGCCTCAATAGCGGACCAAATCACACCACTCCTACCAGCCAACTCACACTACTACATCTACGACGACCTCAACAACAATGCTACTCAAATCATCAATCTACTCGACCTTGGAGCAAGCAAAGTCATCTCTCCTCTCTCTCAAGAACTCATCAACCGAGGTGTACCGACTCAACGCATCATCCATCGTCTCTCATCGTCCACCGACAACGATCATGATGATCTCGCACCTGAATCTGTCCTACTCGAAATACAACCAAACTCCGATAATCCACAACATGCGATTAACAGCTTGCAAAAATTCAAAAAATTAAAAGAGACATTCCTCTTGGATACAACCAAGGACTTCACGAAAGGAATCTCTGATAAAAACTTGGTTCACATCATCCCATCAGCCCAACTCATTCAGCTCTCCTCGGACCAACTCATAGACCTGTTCTTGTCGAGCTTAAAATCCGATCGTCCAGATGGCCTCTTCTCCACTTCTGTCGTCGCAAATTCACCATCCTCGACATTATTGGGACAAGTCTACTCCTCATTAGAATCCATCAAACTCACCATCAAAACGCGCAAAGCCACCTACTTCAGTCGTTCCAGGAATCAACTCTGGATCAAGGGCGAGACCAGCGGCGCCACACAAGAATGTGTCCGAATCAGAGTCGATTGCGATCGCGATTCCTTAGAGTTCCAAGTGATTCAAAAACCCTTCACCGGCTTTTGTCACACGGAAGAAATTAGCTGTTTCGGCCCGATTGGTGGCCTCAAGCAACTCGAATCGACCTTACTCCAGCGCCAACACTCCTCGCCCCCCGGGAGCTATACCAATAGATTGTTTACCGATGAGAAACTCTTGAAGGCCAAAATCATGGAAGAAGCCGAAGAGTTGTGTCAAGCAGAAACCCCCTCAGATGTCACTGGTGAGATGGCAGATCTACTCTACTTTGCATTGTGTCGTTGTATCAGCAAGGGTGTCAGTTTGGCCGATATTGAAAATAAGTTGAACCAACGCTCCCTCAAGGTCACAAGACGAAAAGGTGATGCCAAACCAAAATGGGAGGCGAAGATGAACCCTCCTATTGTCAATCCAGCAGCACCATCAGATCATCAAGCTAATGGGGACGAACTGCGCTGTCAAATGATCGACCTAGCCCAAATTCCTGTTGAGGAACACGGCTCCTTACTGAAACGGCCCATGACTGACTCACGAACGATGAGCGCATTGGTGACTCCCATCATCGAGATGGTCAAGACGAGAGGCGATGAAGGCTTGTTGGAGGCAGTGAAAAAGTTTGATAGATGCGGCTTTGAGAACTCGAGCGAGTTGACACTATGTGCACCATTCTCGAGGGAGTCGATGGAAATCTCGCCAGAGATCAAGGAGGCGATCGATGTGGCCTATGACAACATTTACAAGTTTCATAATCAGCAGCTAGACAAGGAGAGGTCGCCCATGGTGGTCGAGACGATGAAAGGGGTGGTCTGCTCCCGCTTTGCCCGGCCCATCGATCGAGTGGGATTGTATGTACCGGGCGGGACGGCCATCCTCCCATCGACGGCCTTGATGCTGGCCTCTTGTCAAGTTGGCTTTTGATGTGAGCACATCAGCATTGCAACACCAGCTTGGGGGGATGGGACGACATTGGCAGAGATCATGTACATGTTACATTGTGGGGAAGTGCAGCCTCTTGCTTGATAACCCCCCTCATTTGTAGGTCTGTCACGTGTCACTTTTTTCCATCCCCATCCTTTGTATTGCAAGATCTTTGGGCCGGGCAACCAGTTTGTGACGCTCGCTAAGATGCTCGTCTCGAGCGATGTGCACGCCGCCACCGCGATCGACATGCCCGCAGGGCCTTCGGAGGTCCTGGTCATCGCTGACCAGTCCTGCAACCCCGTCTTCATCGCCACCGACTTCTCAACGCAAGTGGAACGCGGCGTCGACCGCAGGTAACCATGTCGGCCGTCAGTCTCTTCAACCAACAGAGTTCCGAGATTGCGGCATAGATTGACCTCCAGGCTTGCCAGCCCAGTCGTCTCCACATCATCTGCCAACCTGTCCCCAAAGCCACATGGTCAAAAACAAAACCCTTGAAAGGGTGTTCCATCGCATCACTATGCTCCAAACAACTTATTCATCATCACAACAAGCCCAGATCTCGCACCTTATCATGAACACAGGCAGCGTCGTCGGCCCTTTCTCGCCGCAGTGGTGGAAAGATATAGGAAATTTTATGTAACATAGAATAGAAAAAAAAAAGTGGATAAAGGAAGAAAAAAGAAAAAAAGAAATGGTGCATACTTTTCCTTGCTGGCTGAGTGGTAAAAAAAGACAAATTTCTCAGGGGTGTCTTGCTATCATTACACCTCAAAGATTCTTGACATTTCTTTTTAGTTGTGAATGTGGTGGAAAAAGTATGAAATTAATATGTAAGAAAGAATACAAAAAAAAAACAAGTGGAAAAAAGAACAAAAAAGAACAATTAGTTAATGAAATTAATATGTAAGACAGAATACAAAAAAAAAAAACAAGTGGAAAAAAGAAGAAAAAATGAACAATAAGACAATGAAACTAATATGTAAGATAGAATACAAAAAAAGACAAGTGGAAAAAAGAAGAGAAAATGAACAATAAGTTATATATATAACCCTATTTGTTTTCAGGATGTGGAAGACAAATTAATAGCAAGGGACCCTTTTACGATCAGAAAACATACTGTGTAAAAAAGTTAAAAAGATGTTATATTTACCACATCTGGGGAACTTTTTTCCGGGGGCGGAAATTAAACAAAATTTCCTGTG
>SMGU01007865.1:0-41100 GCA_004348175.1 Puccinia novopanici
ATTGAAGTGAGAGTAGGAAAAAAGGGTCAATAGTGGACATGGGTAAGATCTAGAGGAGATTCACTTAAACAAGGTTTATAATGAAGCCATTTGGGCAGTATATAGGTGTTATAAACTGTCTCTAAGGCTGACACCCCCCTTGATTTTTTGGTTTTTTTGTGGCCCTTGATTTTTTGGGTTTTTTGTGGGTGGGGGTGTTGGAACCTTTTTTATTGACCATCATGCCTCATTTAATCCACCAGTAATAGCTGTATATCATGAGGCATGAGGTTGGATGAATCTGGGAAAAATTGAATGGGCAACCCCCATTTTCTCAAAAATAATTGAAGCCGCAACCCCCTAATTCGGGGGTTGGGGCTTATTACGTCCTGCCGACGTGTGCTCTAGGTTGAGATGACGTCCTCTAGGCCCCCCCGCAAAACAGGGGGTTGCACGTCATTTTTTGGGGGTCACAGGTTGAAGACCCTTAATTTATAATGTCTTCATCTCCTTGAGTCGTACTTAATAGACATTCAAGTCTTTGTTTTTACTTTTTTTTTTTTCCCTGGAAAGATCCTATTCTCCATTTTCTTTGGTCATCCATAAAAATTCCAAGCCCCTAAATATCACAAAGTCTATTTCCCCCCTTGTGTCATTCACCTTACCCTTTTTGAAGCTGCAAACATTTTTCTTCAGAAAAAATTAATGAACGGTGAAGGAGTGTGCGTTCTTTTTGAGTACCAACTGGGTGTCAGAATGACCACCAAGTGCCGTGAGCAAGACGAGAAGAAGACCTGAAATGTGCAAAAATGAACAAGAGAATGAGACTGAGAATGAGAATCAAGGAGAAATAGGTGAGATGATCAGAAATAAAAGGTTCACACCTGAAAAACTACTGGGTAAGGATTGCGAGACGAATGTGAGCAAAGAAGTGACAGGAAATCTTGAATCAGTCAAGGAGTTGCAACGGAGGAAACAAGAATTTTATCTATGAATTGTATGATTAGGTTTCAATCATATTTATCACCGTTTGCACAACTCTGAACTTGACCCGCTTGCCGCAGTGGTTCAGCCTATGAAGCATTGACTTGTGACATCTCAATAAAATTGACATTGTCTTTGTATAACAAACACGGATTCAGATTGTTTGTCTGGGACCTCTTTGTGACGCTTTAGATAGTCTTACTTAAATATTTTCGTGAGGTTTTAGAATGTCTGTTTGAAAGCTTTCCTTGACGGTTTAAATAGGCGGAGATCGCAGCAATGGGCTTCGCATTCCTAGACCTCAAACATAAGGTTAGCATCTTGGCACGGGTCAAACTCCTACTGCCTCAATTGGCGTAGCACAAGGTCCAGCGAAGCGTTCCGTCCACGGGGGACCTTACGAAGGGGAACCGTTCAGAGCATTGCGTCGCAAGAGATACCAGCCATGACCATCCCGACCTCAACCGGCGCAGTGCTTGCTGTGGGCCCTCATGATCACGCACAACCAGCCGATTGCTGCCACAGGGTGTTCACCGGAAGCCAATCGAGGACATCGAGGTCAAAGTAGCGCAGCCGTCACTGTCTCGTCGCAGAGGGTGTGTCACTTTGGCCGGTCCTGAGTACTGTACATATGGTCCCCGAACCGAGTTATGCCCACTGTTTTTGACATTTCGTGTATTTAATTTCAAAACGTCTCCACAATGTCTGTCTTCAGAGGAAAAGAGTCCACGTAAGCTGCCCTGTGGTGTCTTAGAATATGATACTGTATCTCCTTTTATGTCTGGCTGCGAGGTGGTTCTGGCCCTCGAGAAAAACTCTGTGTTGCTTTGGAGGGCTTTGCTTCAGCCGTGCAAGATAAATAGGCTCGCAATACTCGGTAGCTGATCACTTCGGCACCTCGTCTTTGCTTCTGATCCGCGAAAAAAAAAAACAAGAGGCAGGGGACTTCAACTACCTATATTATTACTCGCATTCCCACCCAATCTCCTTTCAGCTTCAAGCATCTGCTACCCTAGCTGACCTGCCTCAGCGCAAGAGCTCTCGAAATTTTTCAAAATGAAATTCGAAATACTCATCCTCACAGTTAAGCCTGACTTTCCTTTGCGCGACTCGAGTCCCCAGAGCTTCTAATCAACCATTTGGACAATTTCTTTATGCAGCTTATCGCACAGAGTGTAGTAGCTTTGCCCATGGATAAATTTTTGGGTTGCTGCGCCCGAAAAGCGGACGGTGCTGCCGGTGAAGCCAGTAAAGTAGCAACCTCCACGGGTGCCCCAAAAGAAGCTGTGAGTTTCCCGCTCTCTAAATTCCAAGTCAATACATCAAAGGAGGAACATGGCGGCTGAAATATTCTCATTCTTGATTTGCATTTAAATCCTTGAAGCCTCGAATCTCCGAGATCCCTGCCCGCAGGGATGAAACTGCTCCTAGCCGTGATGAACAAGAAGTGAAGGAAATTTTCGAAATAGTTGAGGCGTCGCCTGATACCAGTAACCACTCGGCGCGTCCAGCCTGGAGGGCTTGAAGAATTGTGATGACGAAGCACCAGAAAAATCATGGTGATCACAACTGTTGGAACTAGGCTTATTCTGTATTTCTCTCGGTTTTGGAAATACCCGTGCTTTCTTTCTCTCTCCCACAACTCATCCTGGATTTGTAGCTAGTGTTAATTTAGGTTGGCTGTACTTCCCCATCGCCCACCTTTGCCACTGTTCCCTGAGGTCACTAAAACAAAGTTGTAGAATGAGTATTCTTTTCTGGCTCAAAATCTAGCAGAATCTCTTGGTCTGTTGAGCTTTCTGGTCCACAAACTTCTCAAGAGTACTCCATGGTTCCTGTTTGTTTTTTATTCTTTCCTCCTCAGAGGTTTTTATAAGAATCTGAATAAATGAGGAGCGTGTTAACAAGCGACGAACGAGATTTGTTGGAAGGGAAGGGAAGATCTGTTTAGATCTGAGCGAGCTGGAGAATATTTCTGATTGAGGTGATTGGAATGAGACGAAAGATAAATTTACAATTGAGTGAAGAAAAGAAAATAGAAAGAAACGGGGCAAAGCCTCTTTATCCTACTCCCCCTCTTAGTCCAAGGTCCATGCACTCTTGAGCACGGACCATGAACCTCGACCTCTTGATCTCGAACCGACTGATTGTATTGGTCGGATTTGTCCAACCTCCCGTTGGTCAGTCCTCCTCACTCATCACAGTTTTTTTGCTTCAGTTCATGTGCATCAGTTTCAAGTCGCTAAGCAAGAGAGGAAAAAGAAGGAACTTCAAGGCCAAGCAAAGAATTTAAGTGAGCTGGATATCTTTGCTTAATTGGAAGCTCCTGTAAGACTTATGACACCTGAGATTCATTTATTGATCAGACTAAGAAAAACATAGTTTAATGCTGTGACAAAAAAAGATTTTTCATGAGATGAAGTGACAACTCTGGATCTATTTAGGAACATCTATTTCCCTAAGAGCAGATGGATGTCTGCATCTTATGTGCTTGTTTTGCTGGATGATGGGCTCAGTGAGCTTGTGGAAATGGAGAAGGAGACTATTGAAGAAAGTTGATGCCTGATCCCTCTCCTCTACTGTGTAATCTCTGATATTCAACTTATAACAGTCAGAAGTCCACCTCCCTATTTGACCAACTTGATAAGCTGGCCGTACACCCATTGCGTTGTGGTGGTCTAATTATGTTTCAAGTATCAAATGTGATAAAGGATCAATTTTCCATCCCATATCCCATAGTTTTAGACATCTTTTATCATATTTTTCCCTTATAAATACTCTAAGCCCCACTTTTTACTCAGTGGAACCCCTTTTGACTAGTATTATCCAGTGGACTTTATTTAGAATATAATTATAGTATAGTACATAGTTTGGTTAGATAAACACATATTCTAAATACATATTATATAGTCTAAATACATAGTCTAAATACATAGTCTAAATACATAGTCTAAATACATAGTTTTAAATACATAGTATAAATACATAGTAGATAGTAGTTTTATAAGTACATAATTAGTATCAACCAATCAGGATTCAGCTTTCAGCCATGAGGTTGTGACCAATCAGCTTGCAGGATTCACTCATCAAGTTCTGACCAATCACAACTCATGGTTCAGCTCATATTTTCAGTCCTCAAGTTCTGACCAATCACAACTCACGGTGTGGTACTCTTAAATGTTGAAAATTAAAAAGTTATTTCTTTTTATTCTTTTTCTCTTTTCTTTCTCTATTTTTCTCTCTTTTCTCATACTACAGGCCAGAAATCAGCATATCTGATTGGAGAAACGGACTCCACGGCTCAATTTACCCTATGGTCACCTTGGACAGCAACCTCTCAAACCCCTTGGATCAGAAGTTACACACCCTCCTTAATTGGCCACCATCAGTACATATCACCAACCACCACTATCATTTACATAGCACACTCTTTTACACAACCCAGGACATTACACAACCAACACAACAACATAATACATACAACATATCACATACAACAATCCAACTACATACATCAACAACCCATATGCTCAATCACATGGTCATGTAGGTCTCATGCAGGCTCATGCAGATCCCATGCAGGCTGTCATGCAGTCACATGTACTCTCTACCCCTATCTCTGTTGTATGTGGCTGTGCATCAATCACCTGATCCCTGATCTGAGCTATTTTTCCTACTATGACCTCACTTTTTTGACAGGCTGTGTAGACACATGACCTGATGGCTGTGCATTTTAGTTCAGTTTTGGTTGTACTAGTGTGTTCCATGGCTTTTCCAGGCCAGCACAAATCCCTCATTCTGACTAAATTCCCTCAATGCTGTGAAACCAGGCCAGCCAAAATCCCTCATTGTTGTCTATATAAGCCTGTAACTTTTTTGTCACTCCCCCCTTCCTCACCAGATTCTGGAATCAGATTTTATTTACACCCTTATTAGTCTTTATCCCCTATAAACACTATTTATCTGGTCACTCTATAGTATTAGCCCCTTCTATATTATAGTTTTACAATATTAGTCACCCTTATATATATCAACAACCCCCTTATATATCAACAACCCCCTTATATACCAACAACCACCCTTATATTCAATATCTCCCTCACTGGGGCTTGAACCCACTACCTTCAACCAACTTTATTCTCAGAGCCTGAGCCCTTACCAGCTAGGCTATTCACCCTTCTATATACTCCACACCCCGGACATTTCAATGTCGCTGCGGCCTGCAGCGTCACCTGTATGATTCTGCCCCGCATTCAATTCATTTAATCGTCATATGCAGAGACAATTAACCTTTGCATTCGACATTATGCATACCTAAGGAACTGGTAAATCCTGCTTACCAACTGGGTTTACCGAGACAAGGTTGGATGCTTTAAGAAACAGTTCCTTTTGCATACATGCATGCACACATTTATCTCAACTATGCTAATCCATCATTGTCAATGATCAGTTTACTTGAGACTAACCTCATTGCCACAAGACTCCAACAGCATTTATTTAAATCTGCACCACCTCCAGCCCATTCTAACCCAGTCCAAACTTTGACCACTTGCCTCTAAAATTATCCTTGAACAATTAGATCCTTCCAAGGTTGTCTCCCCTGCTTTTCCAACACAATGAACCCATGGGAAGCTGCACACCCCAATTCATCTTGTCCCCCCCCCTGGCCAGCAAGACAAAGCTGACGCAGCTTTCAAAGTGCAAACTAATCATCTTGAGTCCATGCTCTCAATCCTTGCAAATGAGATATTCTGCTTAAAAGCTTCAACTGACACAGCTACAACCACCTTGCAAACCAATCAGGACTCTAATGCCAAGCCTCATGCCCATGCAAACATTCAACACAAACAAGCCAAAAATTTCAAACAAGCCAAAAATTTGGTTCATGGCTAAAATTCCATCCCAGTACCTGCACCCACAGTCACCCCCGAGTGATCAGTCCCTGAAAACACAGCTCCTCCTGAGCTCACCAAGCCAAAGCCATTCAACCTGAATTCTTTTGCACAGCTCAAGTTGACAAAATTTCCATCTCCAAAACAACACCCACAGCAGATGTAGACGGGTGATTTCCCCCCCGACTTTGCGACAACCAAGGTTCAATATTGTTCTTCAGTGCATGTTAAGCTGGCTTCTCAACACGTGTTTTTTTTATTTATTTTTCTGCTCAGAACGCGCTCTACATTCACATCAAGGTATTGTGGGGCCTTTTGAAACAAGACTTGTTTCCCATGCACCCAAATTGCAAAGGTTTCAAGAATTCTACAAATGTTTCTCAATCAATGATCAGGTGTAGAAGGTAGCTAATTTGGCTTCCTTGCCAGTGTTGATTGACTCAAACAAAGCCCAGTTGTTCGAAACTGCATGGTACAGGTTTGGTTTGATACAGCTGGCAGGTTTTTCATGTTGGATCCCACAACATTTGATATGTTCAAGACATCATGGTTTGGCTTGGTCTAAGTGTTTTATTCCCAAACCTTGAAGAGAACTTGGCTTTTTTGTAAATTCTTCCCATCAGAATCGCTGCCATCACCACTTTCCAAGAATTGGTCGCTGGAAATGCTTACACCTACTTGAATGTCAACCCCAAAATGGCCAACAATACCGTGCTTCTTATTCAAGCCTATAACCATTTCGTTCATTATGTACTCCTTTTAAAATACCAGAAGGAGCAGAAACAAAATGGAAAGATTGCTCAAGAAGCTGAACACAAGAGAATTTCCAAGAACCGAGAGCGTGTAAGTTTTTTCACTGGTTATTTAGCCCTACAGGATAATAATGTTGTGACTATCTGTACAGTTACGCGATGCCCGAAAGGAATTTGCGGTCGTCAATCATCTCCCAAAGCGCTATCAAGATATCATTGCACACATAGGTGCACATAGCAATGACGAGTACGACGAAAAAAACAAGGTTTACAAGATCAAAACACTGCCCTACCGCTCCAACAACGCAAACAAATTTTTCCGAGCACTGGATCTGTGCATGCTCCGACAAGCCTCGGCATGCCCGGCCAGCAACCGGAAGAGACGTATCTGCAAGTTACCGAAAAAAGAAAAAATCATGTCGACTTTTGTGAATCCTCCAAAGGGTTTACCGATTGATTTCTACCACCCAGACTGGTATCACGCTCTGCCAGATTCCCAACAGAAACTGATCCCCAATACCAAACAAGTCGCATTTCTGCCGAATGCCGAACAATCCTTGCAACCGAAGGCCACGAGACATGCAGACGAGAAACTCAGCGACAAGTCTTTCACCCGCAAGTATTGGGAAATAATTGTTGAGCCATATGGCCTCCTGAATGAAGACTCTTCCGATGGATCTGGCAACGAAGAATCCGATGATAATGGCAACAATGCGGGCGAAAATTCTGAAGGCAAAGGCACAATTTGGATGACCCAAGCCCTGATCAATCTGAGGACGAATACTTTGAGGAAGGGAGGCTGGGGACTTGTACGAGGACTCTGGGATTAGTCACAACAAAGATACGGATGGCGATGACGAGTACACTGGAGAGAGATCTGAAGAGGAGGCCGAATCTGATGCGGAGATGGAAGATGAAAGTATGGACTCAGGTAACCACGGGGTGGATGAGGCTTTGCTTGCAAGAATGGAAGAGGAGGAAGATGGCTGGTGAGATGGGTTGCTGGGGAGTTTTTGAAATCAAGGGGAATAAATGTCTGTCTGAATGCCAATGATATTAAAAATGTTTCTACTTCTTGCAATACATATATTGTACGCGCTGCAAAATTTCATTACCTGTATGCGCGTGTCTACTGCCGGCTCTGTTGCAATACATGATAGAATTGTGTGACTTAGGATGCTCGCGAGTTTTCAACCTCCTCTTGACTCTTCAACTAACCCTGACATCTACTGTTCTACCGAACATGACCCGGTTCTCTCAACAAGCTCTCTCAATCCCGTGGTCACCTCAACCGGTGACTCCAATGTACTCATATCTGTTGAACGTAACACAACTGGAAACCAATCCCCCAACCGACAATCTTCAAGAATTATTCTCACTTCAAGATACCACTAGCAGTCAGTGATACGAGGTATCTTATTGCTATGGACCAGGGGTGCTTTTAGACCCGGGCAGGCTTAGTAATATACAAGAGGGAGGCGAGAGCGCCAATCCAGGTAGTAGGAGAAAGAAACTCATGCACAGTAAAGGTGAGGGAAAAGGGAGCTGGGGGGTGACCGCCCTAATTGGATTGATCAGGATCGGCATGCATTTGGCGGCAAAAGATATCTACCCAAGGTAGGTAAAACAATGGGTGGGTTAAATCAAGGATCTGGGGAGGCAATTAAGTAAAAAAGAAACTCACTAGAATCTGCTGTCCCAATTCCATGCAGCTCGCGCAATCGCCTGTCCCTAACACGACGGGCGTGGCGTATCTCGCGCACCAACTGGCGAAGCTGGCGTATTGCCCGGCGATACCGCAAGCAGAATTCACGGCAGCGGCATTCGAGTGCCTGCCCCGACATGTTTGCTGGGTCGGCCTGGGCGGAAGAGAGACCGTTCACAATTTCTGTGAGGTGCTGGCGGAGATTGTGGCATCTTAGTTCATAATCTTTGGCTCGTAGGTCGGAGAGGTATGCTTGATAATTGGATGGGTTGACAGATTCATACAAATTGTTGTAGTATTGTTGTAATTCGGGATCATCTTGAGAAGACTCCATTGTTGGTGTGGCTTCTGAGCAGATCGGATTTCTTTTTGCCCAGGTGATGGGGGGGCGCAGACAGCGGTTATATCTGGCATTGGTATGATATACAAGAATATTCCACATCACACATATACGATCAACGGACACCAGGGGATGTCGGGCCAAGGCTGTCAACAGATCAGTTGGCACTGTTCGGTAGATCTACGTATCTCACCCTTTGCCTCCATGGAGACTTATATGGAGGGCCCATCGGTTGGATCATGAACAGACGGACTTCATTACAGCAGGCAGAAGAAAACCAAGAAATAACAATGAGGATGGGAAAACAACTAGACAAAGATACCTTTAGGAGTTGTCGGAGATGTCTAAAAGGGCTTGGTGGTCATATGGAACCAGCATTATGCCATCTTTTTTATTCCAAAGGTCCCGATGGCACAAAGCGATACGCAGCTAGGGAAACAACATCAGAAGGGGAGACTATGAGGGCTTTGTTGTGGTCCACGCGTCCAACCACACATTTGTAAAGATAGAGGTAACGGAATCTGGAGGTTGGAATATTAAACTTTCGCGGGAACAAGTTAGCAATTGGGGAGAGCACAATGACTTTTTTCCCTCATGGTGATGGTCCTCCAACTGATAGATCTGCTTGACGATCCCATACCTAACCTTCCCCTCGATCATGGCTACTACACAGTTGTCTGGCTTTGTTGTAGCCACTTTGAATCCATCGCATTGGATGGACCGCAGTGGTATCGCACTTCCATGTGCCACTTGCTCTGCCCTCCTTCTGCTGGTCGCCTCCCTATGAATCACTGATGGATCGGTCTTCACGAGATAATTGTAAATTTTGCCATACATTTGATCGGTCAAGTTATTATTTTTTTGTCGTAAGATCTCCCCTTGGTGGGTTCCTGTTGAGTCATCACCTTGTACGCTGGTTTATCCATCAGACGCTGCAATTGGCAGCCCCTTCGCATCATCGTTCCATTCATCTTATCTAATAGTCAATCATGTGAGCAAACTCCTACTTCTTGCAATACATATGTTGTACGCATCACTTACCAATTAGACTATTTGTCTTAATCTTTTGCAAAACCCAATTAGGTGCTCCCCAGCAAATTTGGCCACCCTCGGCAAAGGTCCCCAAGCTCTGATTTGATCGGGGATGTGCAGAGAGCAATGATGATTGGGTTGTACCTTTACATCACCAAAGAGGCTCGCCACCGAATCACTGTACTTCTTGTAGTTGCTCTCAAAGAGATTGATTTGGGCCCCGGTTATTCGTGTGCGAAGAGAACATGCGTTGTGGTGGTCTATTTAGGTTTCAAGTATCAAATGTGATAAAGGATCAAGTTTCCACCCATATCCCATAGTTTTAGACATATTTTATCATATTTTCCCTTATAAATACTCTAAGCCCCAGTTTTTACTCAGTGGAACCCCTTTTGACTAGTATTATCCAGTGGAATTTATTTAGAATAAAATTATAGTATAGTACATAGTTTGGTTATATAAACACATATTCTAAATACATAATACATAGTCTAAATACATAGTCTACATACATAGTCTAAATACATAGTTTCAAATACATAGTCTAAATATATAGTAGATATTAGGTTTATAAGTACATAATTAGTAGTTTATAAGTACATAATTAGTATCAACCAATCAGGATTCAGCTTTCAGCCATGAGGTTGTGACCAATCAGCTTGCAGGATTCACTCATCAAGTTCTGACCAATCACAACTCATGGTTCAGCTCACATATTTTCAGTCCTCAAGTTCTGACCAATCACAACTCATGGTTCAGCTCACATATTTTCAGTCCTCAAGTTCTGACCAATCACAATTCATGGTTCAGTTCACTTATTTTCAGTCATCATGTTCTGACCAATCAGAGTGCATGATTCAGCTCTGACCAATCAGGAAACATGGTTCAGCCTTCATATCCTGACCAATCAGAAGACATGGTTCAAACTCCCACCAGCATAAATGCCTCAGTTGGAGTTCACACCAGCAAAAATACCTCACCTTTCAATATAAAAGGAGGGCCTTTCCCCCTCCAACATCCATCATCCAGCCACATGATCCCACTCACAGGCAGGAGATCCCACTTCCAATACACTCACCACACCATCACAAATCCACCCTTATATTAGTTAGTAGAAAAGAAACAACAGTTACCCTTATCCAAAGTGGTGTGTTCTCAATCAGGCATTCCATAAAAGCCTTTCATACCTTTATATCAGGTATCCCTCTTGACTAAAGGTTAAGGAAGGCAATATAAAACCTGAATAGTCCACCTTCATATAGTATTGGTTTCCTTTAGTTATACATAAAACACAACAACCCATAAAATAACTCACTTCTCTATTTCACTCTTCCTTATCATCATCCACTCACACATTTCTTCTTTATCATCATCCACTCACACTTTTCCTTATCATCCAAAACTCCAATAAAATTCTAAAAATACAAAAAGATTTCCACTTCCATCAGTTTCAACTCAGTCTGAACATCTTTTATCTTAACTCATCCACTCACATATTTCTTTATCCACTATAAGAGTCCGATTTATTATCCATATAAAAGAGAAGTTGATGAACGTCTGATTAGAGACTGCTACACATAGTTTTTTCTAACATTAGTTTGTCACAATAAATAATAAATTTGTTGTGTTAGCTCTTGTGTAGTACACAGAGGGGCAGGTCTTTCAAACCACCCATAGAAGTTGTTATACTTCATATATATCTGGAATATCACTTCTGTTATTTCCCCTTGCAGGACTGCTACCCATCCCAAAAGGAGTTCTTACAACAGTTGCTTTAATGCATGTAGCGTAGCTTAATAAGCTAACGCTACAGGTAGCGTAGCTGGCCCACCGTTGCACAACAGTTTCTGCTTCTGCAACTATGCAAATTTGTTGTTGACACTTGTTGAACCATAGATGAATTCATTTAAAATAACCATCTTTCTGAACAATCGGTCTAATCCTAGTGAAGATGCTCATGAGGTGAGTGATCCATGAATACATGTTGAATATCTCTGGAGACCAATCTTTCCCTGCACAGGCACAGGCCATGGAGAGTCTCATGAGACCACAAACTTATTTTGTATTTGGGCCCATGACTATGTGCCCTGGAGCGCATAACTGAGTCAATCAATTGCGGGTTGTATCTCAAAGGTTGTATTATCCTTGCAAGACTCAAAGTATGGAACTTGGCAGTTTGGATGAATTGCTATACTTTTGCAGCATTTCCTCACACAATCACCAAATCAATCAGATTATCAGGTGCCATCAAATTTTTGACTGGACCCAATTCTTGTGCTTCTCCCAGGAGGAATTGGTCAAAATGGGGTTTAAGCCACTCACAGCTACTTTAATTAGCCAAGGAGCCCATTTGTATGCAGATAAATTTGATGATTCCCTTTTTGACAGATCAGGGAGAAAATACTTTTCTTATTATCTTCCTTAGAATAGCACACTCTTCCCCTATGAAAACTCAGCGATTTTTGATCAATTATTTTTTTGGCTGACAGACCATTAACAAGAGAGAAAATGAGAAAAGACCAAGCAAAAATTAGGAGTCAAAAACATTCAACTAGATGAAATTTGGTAACAACATTGGTATGATATGGTTCTTTAAAAATTGATAAGTTGACGAGTATATATATATATACGAGGCATCAAATTCAGTAAACATTAATTCCTAAGGTTTCTCTTCCATCACTGGGTAGCTGCAACTTTTATAGAGAGCTGAGATGAGGGCTGGCTTGGCAATATCATTAAACAACCGGTGAATTATTTCGGCTTCCATTTGATTCCCTGTGAGGGCTTGGAGTCTGCAGGACTCAACCTAATCTAGCTTCTGCAGTTTCCATCCCCTCTCATTTCAATCAAAAACCTTGTCTTATTCACTGGAAAGAGGTTGTGCATTGTTGGAAATATTTGAAAGGCACAGCTGATTGGGGACTTCTTCTGAAACATGAACTCAACAAAATTCTAAATTGAATATCATGGTTAATCACTGACACCACATGGGCTGAAGATCAAGAATCTATAATTTCACAGAGTGGCTCACTTGCTTTTTGGAAGTCATTTCCCATTCTCTGGAACAGCAAAAAGCAGAAAAACATCACTATGTCTTCAACAAAATCAGAAATGAATCCTCTCTCAGATGGGGATCAGGAAAATCAATGGTTAACCTTCCTGATTGAAGAAATTTAGAAGAAGCCTTTATCACCAACACTCTTTCCCATAAACAATAAGTTTCTGCTTGAAAAGTCAAAAAAATGTTGTTCAAATTCAAAAACTAAGCACCTTGACACAAAAATAAAGAGTCTTTGTGAAAATTCAAAAAACAATGAGATTGAATTTTATCTTGTCACATCTTCCAATATGATTGCCAACTCTCTTACCAAAGCTGCACCCATTCCTCTGTCCAGAAACTTCAAGAAAAGTGTCTAGCAATTATTTTTTCAACAAATAAGGAGAGCTCACTGTGGGAAAAACATGATCAACTGCCTGCAGTTGACATGCTGAAACTCCAATGAAGCTTGTGGTGTTACTCAAACCTTTCTCCAATATTGATTCAACCAAGCTTGGATGCACAGTCACTGTGCACATTGCACAGTGACTGTGCCAAAAAATCTAAATATGCAAATATGTGGAGTTTGGATGGCAGCTTGGCTGGAGCATGCTGAATGTCAACTGCAGGCAGTTGATCAAGTTTTTTTTGCAGTGGCTTTTGAGTTTTTGCCTTATTCTCTGGAGTGCTGCGCTTCACACTCTTTGACACTCTGACTTATTACGCTCTCCACACTCCAGCTTGCAAAATTTCTCAAACCTAATTGTGCTAGAACAACAACCTAAATTATACATTTTTTAGGGTTTAATGCGGCATTGAAGAAGCTTCACTGATTCTGTCAGACAGAACTCAGACTTTTCAAGCTACTTCAAGAAAGAAAACCTTCAATCTGTCTCATGCTCAAGAATATTTTTCCTCCCTTTCTGATCAACTTCCCCTTGTTGACTTCAAGATAGATCACCTACACCCGACTATCTAGATATCACCCTTCTCCTTGCTCACTTTCCTATTGTTACAGTATCCTGATCATGATCACACTCCTACTTCCAAATCATCTAGTCCCTTCAATTCACCCTAAAAATTCCTCCATCATCTTATCTTCATTCTCCTAAGTGTTTGGTTTTAGTCTAACAGCAATTTATTCAAGTTTTCTTAGAGTTGTCACGACTTTTTCTTGAATACTGAAAAGATCTTCTCAATTGGATTGAAGTCAGTTGAGTATGGAGGAAGATGAAGCACCAAGACATGGTGTCTTGCACAAATCTCTGCCACTTCCCCGGCATGATGGATCTTTGTGTTAATAATAGGAACAAGAAAACAGCTCAATCAAAATAAAATTTGAAGCAAGCAAGCGACCAATTGTTTTGAACCTAACCAGTGTAGCCCAGAAGCTATCATCATTCCAGTTTATAAATTGGTTAGAATTGTGTAGTAAAGTGCAGCATAGCTTGTTTTTAGTGCAGTTGTTTTGTCAATTTGGACAAAACACAGGATTTACACTCAAAATTTGCTTTCTCTTTGGCTGAAATAGAGTCGTCCAGTAAAGTTTCTATTCTCTGAATAGACAGATGTACGAGTTTTCCATGAATCTCTCTCAGAGTTTCTTTCTCAGCTGAGACTGTTGTAAATCTGGCTGTTCACTCCTGATCTTGCCTCTTCTTGTTTTTCTTCTTCAAACATGTCACTCATTCCTAAACCCTTTTTCTGCTCTACCAGCCTAATCTGATTCAATATACAACCACAACTCAACCACTTGTATTTAGTCTATTTAAGCTGCACCCATCTAGATTAAGAAAAATCATCTGTCCTTACCAATCAGATCCTCTTTCTGGCACTTAAGCCCCATCAAGAAACCTCCCTGAAGCAGCACTTAAGCCCTGTTGATTGAGTTATACGGTACTTTTTCAGACTTATTTCTGCTTAAATTTTTGTTATTAAAATCAATTACCCCTGCCATTCCGCCTAAACCTCTTTAGAGACATTGGCCATTGGGTTTTCCGGCAGGTTTCCGACTTTGTCTGGATTGTTGACAGAGAATAAACCATTGTTGATTTGACCTTGCAACTCCATTTTGCCATTTTTGGAGATTGAGAATTTTGAGTGTTTCACTGAAAGGGTACATCCTTGAGCATCCAGTTCACTGGCACTGATCAAGTTGATCACAATAGTTGGGACAAACAAGCAGTTTTCCAGTTGGATAGTACGTTTTCCCTATTTCAATCTGACAGAACCTCTTCCTTCAATAGCCAAAGTAGCTCCTTGTTTTCCAGTCTTGATATAGTCAGATTGTTTCAGATCCAAGCTTTTGAAGAAACTGGCGTCATTGAATATATGAGCTGTTGCTCCACTGTCAAGAATAATTCAATGTTTTGGATTGCCAGTTTCAATCCATTGAGTGAGAATTGAGATGAAATAATTCTCTTTTGACTTATCTTTGGTTCCTTTTGACTGAGCTTGGGTCGCCTTCCATTGAGCTTGAGACTCTTTCCACCAATCCAGTTCAGTTTCCGGGTGTAAATGCCAACAGTTATTGCTACTGTGGTTCTCATCTTGTTTGGGGTTGTGAAACGTGTTTCAACATCTTTTAGACGTATTATGTTGATTACTACCAATACAATCGCTGTGGTGCTCTATTTGCGTTACAATGCCAAAAGCGCATTGCAGAGGTATTGTGACTAGATATTTGCATGCACAAGACATTCTTTATAAGAGGAGGACATATGGATAGGATGAGCTAGCATCTACATGCATAAGGATGTCTTGACAAGGACTTGAACAGAGGACATGGTGTATATAGGTCTGTCTTGATTAGGATTGGAACCAAGGACGCATGGCTGTTTGAAGCACTTTGTCTTGATCAGGATTAGAACAGAGGACATGGTTTGGGTTGAAGGTTTATGACTTCATTAGGATTGGAACCAAGGACATGCCAAGGCTGGGTGACCTTTTATGGTCTCAACCAGGATTGGAACAGAGGACAGAGCATACTGGGAAACTTTTTGTCTCAACCAGGATTGGAACGGAGGACCTACCACGACCGGGAAACTTTTTGTCTCAACCAGGATTTGAACGGAGGTTAGGAGGAATTATAAGGGTAAGTATTTTATAAGGGTATTTAATTTGTGTAAGGGTGGAATACTGCCATATAAGGGTCTTGGAATTCAGTATTCAGAAAAGTGGCGGAGGGAAATAATTAGGTGAGGAGGAAGAAGGAGGGAAGAAGTGAAGTGGCAAGAGAGGCGGAGACCCCAAGAGGAGGGAGGATGGGTGGACTGGTGAGTCTGGCATGGACCAATCAGAATTCTGGGACTGGCCAATCAGAATACTCCATTGGAGTTCAAAACCTGACCAATCACAGGATCTTATTCAGATACTGGGTTTCAGACCAATCAGAACACAGGATTCAGGTGGAATATTAGTTCCCCTGCAAAATAAGTCCCTCAGGGTGTTCCCCTGCAGCAAAAATCCCTCACTCTTCAATATAAAAGAAGGGCCTCTCCCCCTCAATCCAACCTTTCCCCACCGACTCAGAGGAGCCTGTCCTGATCTACCAGTTAGTAGCTTTTGGTTAGTGGTTAGTTAGTTAAGTAGTAGTAGAGTTATAAGAGAATAATTTCGCCTTTAAAGGTTGAGTGTTAGTGGTAGAGAAAAAACAACAATTAGTAGTAACAGATTAGGCATAGTAGTAGTAGTAGTAGTAGTAGTTAGTATTAACAAAATTAGGAGGTTACAAGTGATTTAAGGGCTCTAAAAACATATTATAGAGCATTTAGTCATTAACAACTTCGTCATCATTAGCTCATTGTCAAACCATAACAATAGTTAGTGACATCATCTATAGGAATTAGCTAGTAGTAGTATCATTAGTAGTATTAAGGGTTATCCTTTCACATATTTAATCCCACTGGATTATTTATCCATCATAAGAAGTTGTAGTAGATCTGAAAGAGTGTTGAATAAGGTGATCTAGGTTTGATAGAGGCTACTATACATAGTAACTCTGTCTTGTAATCAGCCATCTATATTTAAATATTGATTCAAGATTCCTTATATTTGTGTAGTACTATTAGAGGGGCAGGTCTTTCAAACCACCCGTCAGTTGTAATAGCTTTTACCTAGTTAAGCAATTGATATCCCCCTCAGAGGATCTTTACCAAATATTATTATTTGTCCCACAGGAGTCCCACATCGCTACCTTGGCTTTTCCCAGATGTTTTTACTTTAGAAGAAAATAGAGCCGCTTCCATGGTTGATTCTTTTTCTCTAGATGACTCCACCCTTGACTTGTTATTGAATTGAATTAAGTGATTACAAACGTATTTGACATCTAATTCCTTGTCGGAATGCATTATTTGCCTTTTTAGCATTTGTAACAAGCTCGGGAATTTGAACAGGACTAGATAGGCCAAAATATCTTGAGGCAGTTCTATCCCTACATCTACTAGCTTTTTAATCTCCACCTTGATGTCTGTGACAAAGGATTCCACGGAGTCTTCTTGAAACTTGACATATATATAAAAAATCATTAAACATCTGGGCTCAATTCGATGATTGAGAAGAAGAAAATCGTTCTTTGATTGAGAGCCAAATTTTCTGCACCAAATCTTGATTCTTGGCCGTGACCACATTGTTGTGCGTCACGCTGTCCATTTTTGATAGCAGTAGCATGACTAGTTCTGCATTGTCCGACTCTCCTAAAGGTATGTTTGAGTTTTCTAGAGTGTTGAGTGCTCCCGTAGCTTTAGGAGAGCTGTCATTTTATCTTTCCAGATTGAATAATTCTCCTCCGTTAGTTGTAGGATTTTTTCTAACGCCATCTTTAGCATTGCTTGACGAAATCCATTGCCAGCGTTTGGTATGATTGCAGCCGCAGGTAATTGCGGTGGCGCAGGAACACACTGTTCTGCCATCCCCTATGATTTCTTGCCGCGCTTTTCCATGTGAGTTTGATAAACCGGTATGAAGGCTTTTAACCGTAATGAATCTAGGATTGAATGGTTGAATTACGCAGACTAAGGGCTGACACACTGGAGAAATGGATCAGACAATGAAACAAGAGAGATGAGAATGAAAAGAAAGAAATTGAACCAACAAGTTTCATGGAATGGCTTGGTGGAATAGAAGAGCTGAAGAGGCTGCAGGAGAAAGAAGACAGGACAGGATGAAGTACTGGGAGAAAAAAATTAGTGTGAGGAAAACAATAAGCAGGCCAAGGACGAGTCTCACCAGACAGAAGGAAGCTATGAATGAAGGACTGGGCACTGCAGAAAAAACTCAGTCAACTGCCTTCAGTTGACATGCAGCATGCTCCAGCCAAGCTGCCATCCAAACTCCATCTGTTTGCTATTAAATATTTTGATTGGAATGTTTGATTGATCTAAAGCCAGGAGGTCTGAAAACAAGAAGAGTTAGAATGAAAGAACAGAGAAAGAAAGAATGAAACAACAAACTTGTTAGGAGACAGGAGTATGAAAAACAGTTGAGCTATGAAGGATCAGGACGAGTGAGGACAATAGAAAGACTGAAGAGTGATTGAGTTAGCAATTGAGAGTTTTGAGAATAAGAAGTTGAGGACCATCTCACCAGACAAGGACAGGAAGTTATGAGAGATTAAGATTATTGAAAAGGGATTTTAGAAGACGAAAGTAAAGGAAGTAAAAAGAAGAACAATCAGATTAGAAGAAAGAAAAGAAAGTTGAAGGGTGCTCGAGAAGTGTGTTGAGGTCGAGTTGAGTTTAGAAGAGTTGTGGAGAATTGAAAGGTGTGATTCATTGATCATCCTTGCTCATTCGAATCAGAGTGGTTGGGCTTGAAGTGTTGAGCAGAAGAGATTAAGTGACAGGTCTGTGAAATTCCAACATTTGCATATGTAGATTTTTTGGCACAGTGACTGTGCAGCATGCATAGTGACTGTTCAGCATGCACAGTGACTGTGCATCAAAGCTTGGTTGAATCACCCTTGGAGAAAGGTTTGAGTAACACCACAAGCTTACTTGGAGTTTCTGCATGTCAACTGCAGGTAGTTGAGCCAGTTTTTCTTTCAGTGGGGATTAGGCTGAGAGTATTGAGGATTGATGGATTGAGGATTGAAGGTGAGGTTGACGAGTGAGTTGAGAGTTAGGGAGTGAGTTGATTGTTGATTGGGTTTTAGTCATTGGGGGAAACAATGGAGTTTGAGAGTAGAGACAGAAAAGAGAGAAATGTCACAAGAGAGAAATCATAAGAGAATCATGAGGAAAGAAACAGAACAATAGGAAGATGGGATTATAATTCAACATGTTTCACCAGAAATGGTGATTTTAACTGTGGTGGTTGAACTTGTGGAATGAAAAGTGTTGTGACTCAGACTTTTGACTAGCCACTGTACATAGACAGGATCCCTCCCCATTGTTTTGTATTCTTCAACCTGTATACAACACTGTTTTTGCTCCTTGTCATGATTTTTTTTAAAGAAAAGCACAATGTCTTACCATGAAATCCCACATGTTGTTTTCTCAAGTGGCTCCATTTGAGCTGCAGTCAAGCTTCTTTGTACAATGTGTCTCTGTGTTGCGCCTTTTCTGTAAAGATTTATTGATAGCTCTCTGAAGAAATGAGAAAGGATTGCTTTACAATGACTTGAATACCAATGATTTTCAAGATCTCCACTACCTTCTCTTTTTGAATAAGCACTACATTTCTCTCTCTCTTGAGACCTATTTAGATGATGCTGGATAACCATTAATCCTGTTCAATTAGCTCGTTTCCCCGGGTGGACCTTTTTCGGGGTCCCGCCGGGTTCCTG
Organism: Puccinia novopanici; assembly: GCA_004348175.1. Classification (NCBI taxonomy): domain Eukaryota; kingdom Fungi; phylum Basidiomycota; class Pucciniomycetes; order Pucciniales; family Pucciniaceae; genus Puccinia; species Puccinia novopanici. The sequence continues at coordinate 19,506 of SMGU01007865.1, forward strand.
CCGTGGGTGTTTTCATTTTTTTTTTTTTTTTTTTCTAAATTTTTAATTCGGAACAAACAAAAACGAGAAGTGATGGAAGACCAGCTGTGCTTCATACCCACTCGGAAGCTGCTGAATCCGAAGTTCGAATCATACAAAGTTAAGCACCAACAGCCTCGATCATTGACGAAAAAGAAGGAAGAAAAACCTGATGGACTGACGCCCTTTATCGGTTATATTTAGCTGCAGGAATATGACCAATCCCACGTGCGAAGAATCCCTCTGCCAGCACGGATTGACCTCTCAACCAATCCGGACTTCAAGAGCTTCAACTTCCAAGAGCTCAAATCTAAGTCCCTCTGGAACCATCTCTTGGTCGGAACTTTCCCCGATGCCGCTCCCGCACAGCTGATTTGGATCGAGCCTAAAACCCTCCAAATTTTTACACTCAACGTCAGTAGATAACTATATCCTCACTCTTCCCCAGAGTCGCATGATGATCTAAAGAGTCTGAAAAATTGATGCTCGGCCCTCTTTGGTTCCTCCAAGCCAGCAACCAGATTCCGATGATCCACAGGTCTCTGCATTACTTCGACTACCCGATCGACGTGCAGAACAACTTGGAGACCAGCAGGATGAAGGCATCGAATTTGATTATCCCAGCGGAATGGCGCTCAATCACCACCCCACTCTGAACCATCCCGTTTCTGCGCAGAAGGAGAAGACGGCGCAAAATTTGTGGCTCATACTCGATGGTGGAAGGTCGCTCTTCCTTGTCGATCTCAACCCACACTCCTCTTCTCCACGGATACTCGCCTCAAAGGAACTCGCGCATCCTTCGGACTGCTTCATCCATGGATTTTACAAGCTCGCCTCCGTGCAGGTTAAGGATCGTCAAGCGGACACCTTCTGGGTCGTCCTACGGGCCAAATCTCTGCAGAAGGCCTCAGAATCCGAACAAGACGTTGAGGGGAAGACAGTCGGCTTATCCAAGAAGAAAAAGCTGCTCTATACGCTCTACTTGGTCGAAATGAGAATCAAACCAAATCCACATGTTTCCACCACCAACTCCTCCTCGATCCTGCCCTTCGATTTAGACATTCGCCTGCACACGCAATTGAGCGGCTCAGATGAATTATTATCGGTTCACTACGACCGTCCCGGCCATCGATGGTGCCTTCGCTCGACCTCCAGGTTTACCACTCTCTCCTCCCAACAACAGACTTCTCAACCGCAAGAACAGCCCAATGTGCAGCCAGATCAGCTTCAGAAGACAAAAGATGCGGAACTTTCAGTGGCTAACTCAGGCCCTAGCCCGCCTTACAGTTGGAGCCAGACTTTGTCAACACTGACCATCCTCTTTCCCATCCCCTTCCCCATCACCAGTAAGTCGATCAAGGTGAATTTCCAACCAGGCTCTCTCAGTTTCGGATTACCCAAGCCCGAATCCTTACCAAAAGAAGCGGAGGATTATCTGTCGAAACTATTTGAGTATTTTGGGCAACAATTGTTGGGCACTCAACAACAGCAGGGCGGAGGATCTTTGGTACTAGATCTTTGGGACCTTGTGGCCACAGAGGACTCGACATGGTTTGTTGAGTCTGTAGGCAACAAGCGCGCCAGTCAGTCCACCACCACCTTACTGACGATCGAGCTGGAGAAACGGAGCCGACTGCGCTGGCCTCAAGCGTTCAAAGTAGACGCGCAAGTCCCCGAAAGTATGGACCCCATTGAGCTCCTTTCGATCACTGAAAATCTTGCAAAGTATACCTCGACGGCCAACATTGATGATGAAGACCAAGCCGGCGACCAACGGTGCAAAAAGAAGAAACGGGGGCTTGGCTCAGCCACCGATCCGAGCCCCTCTGCTACCATGGACACACATCCGATGGTTCAGAACAGCTCCTTGAGTGCAGGAGAGATGGACGAGGAGATCGACGTGGCGAATGAAGTGATGGTCACGGGCGTGGTGATGACGTGGTTGATCCAGAAGCCGTCGGCCGATCGACCGGGCCGGACGTGGGAGCTGACCGGACGGATCGCGAGTGGCTGGTCAAGGTTGCACAGCAGGGGATCCCGGTTGAGCAGATCTCGAGTCCGCTCAAGGTCGTCGGACAAGCGTTACCATCATCATCATCATCAGAGGCTCCGTTTTCCGATGACGAGAAGGAGGATTCAGAGGGGTGGATGATGATCAAATCGGACATCGATGGCCTCGTGTTCAGTCCTTCTGAAGGGGGGGAAGATAGGCAGGACATACGGTGGCGACACCGGATGAGCTTCCCAGCGCTCGCGTTTGTGATGGCGTCGAAGCGGGAGATCTGGGCCTCATTCTTCACCCGCGATCTCTGTCTGCTGTTAGAGACCTCCTCCTCGGCGGGCTTTGCAGGCAGCCAAGAACGACAGAGTCTCGGGAACATGTTTGTCTACCATCGGGCCCCTCCCCACCATCCCACCTCCTCCCAACACGTCATCCAACTCCCCTCTTCTCCTCCCACAACACCAACCTCCCACCTCCTCCCGCCCCGCATCCTCGGCCTCTGTGCCCTCCGAATCCCCGCTCCCCATCCCAGCACGAACCACTCCCTGTCTGTCTTGCTTCTCTCTCAACACGAAATCCTGGTCGTTCCCCTCTGACGCTCTCGGCTCTCCTGTCGCTCCATGAAACCAACACCCCTCCCTCTCTTTGCCACCTTTTTCTTCTCTTTGTTTGGGTTCAGGAAATAAATTCTTGTCGGATATGTGCTTGTGTGTGTGTGAAGAGATCTGGGATAGGCCTTGTTTGCGGCCGTGCCCTGCTGACATGACGCGCCGTTGGTTGTATGTAGGAGTTTCCGGGATACACCGCGAGAGGAAGAGGGTGAAGGAAAGCCCCAGTGTGGGTGTGTATACCATGCGGACATCTGCAACCTTCTTTTGTTTTACCCATGTGGGGAGGATGGACAATCAAGAGGAGAACGGGGAGGGTGGACAATCAGGATGAGAACAGAAGTTGATGTTATCTGCACCTATTGACAGGTGGCACATTTGCTCAAAAAGTAACAAGGAACACCACGGTGGAATTTCATATTAAGGTGGGGTTTAATGTGGGGGCTTTGGTAAGAGTTCACAAACAGACTGAATCAAACAGAATATTTTTGTTTGGGCTAAGTAAAATGAGTAGAGGGAGTTTACGAACAAATGTTGGCACCAACTTCTTGGCAAACATAAAACTATCTGCAATTTTTTTTTTTTTTTTTTTTTTTTTCCTTTGTGGTAGCATTCTGCTACAATATCCAGGTGCGACAGAGCACCTTTTCTCACAGAATCTCTGTTGACGCCAAACTAGCAATACCAGATGTCTCGATCAAGCACCAAGATATATTAGAAGCCTGCATCAATACCGTCAGAAACATGAATGAGGTTCAATGAGACAATAATTTCTTTGCTACTGGGTAGTGGTCAAGGACAGAAGCAACTCACTGTTTGCTGCTTTTTCGCCGAGAGGTTTTCCTGATCATGGAAGAAAAGAATCAGCAAGAGCAAAAAAAAAAAAAGTTGAGAAGGTGGAAGATGAGATACCATGTTGATCTTTGGAGGTAGAATGCTGGCTTCGTAGTTCTGATTCCTAAACCAGGGGGACTCCTTGCCCTCAGCGGAAGGGTGGGCCTTGGCAGTTGGTCCAACGTTGCGCGGTTGAGCAATGGTGGTTTGTGTGGCGTACTTGACGTCGAGTTGCTTGGGCTTTGCCCCTAGCGCTATGACTGCAGGCATGACAAAAGTTTGTTAGCTGGCATGCTCTAATCCCAACTACCTTAGAAGGAAAAACTGTAAGCTCACAATCCTCCTGCCCCATCTCAAATGCCCGAAGAATGTGCCGTTGCACAATTGATCTTACTTTGTCCGAGACTGTGCAAGCCAAGTATTAGCGGGTGGCGCACAGGTGGGGAAGGGTGGGCAGAGTGAGGTGAGTCAGTAAAAGTACCTTTTGGTGGTAGTGGGGTGATCGGTACATCAAAGTTGGCATGATGGGGTGCAGTGTAATGCGTCATTGGTGGAGAGTTGTATTTGGAGGATTGTGGGTTTCAGATCAAACAGCTTGTTATAAGTGACTAGGTCGGGTGTCAAGGGCTTTGTACCATGTTGTTGAGGCAAATTGGCTTTGCCCTAGCGCTATGACTGCAGCATGACAAAAGTTTGTTAGCTGGCATGCTCTAATCCCAACTACCTTAGAAGGAAAACTGCAAGCTCACAATCCTCCTGCCCCATCTCAAGTCCCCGAAGAATGTGCCGTTGCACAATTGATCTTACCTCGTCCGAGACTGTGCAAGCCAAGTATTAGCGGGTGGCGCACAGGTGGGGAAGGGTGGGCAGAGTGAGGTGAGTCAGTAAAAGTACCTTTTGGTGTAGTGGGTGATCGGTACATCAAAGTTGGCATGATGGGGTGCAGTGTAATGCGTCATTGGTGGAGAGTTGTATTTGGAGGATTGTGGGGTTTCAGATCAAACAGCTTGTTATAAGTGACTAGGTCGGGTGTCAAGGGCTTTGTACCATGTTGTTGAGGCAAAGTTTTGAGCGATTTGAGTGGATGGTGTGGACTAGAGGGACTTGGATCTGCATTGGTGGTGATCATGTATATGGCACTCATAAGATGGCAGAAAATTGGGAACTGATCAGTCAACGACTCAAGCGTACCTATTGGAATGATCTGCCCGTTTTGTCCTGCCCAAATCATCTGCAACGTCGTAGAATATGTCTATTTTGAAATGGTAAACACGGTCGTCAAAGTCAGCAATAGTAGTTCAAGGGTAATCAAGCAGATGGACACAGCGGCGGTGGACACCTTACCATCTGAGTCATTCTCTTCAGTTAGGTGGTGTAACGTTGAAGAATGATCTGTGTGGGTCAAAGGGAGGACGCCGGCTCCAGGTGCGTCGGCCTTATTTGCCCCTGAGCGCTGCTGGACCTTTGGAGGGCTATGTGAGAAACAAGCAGGAGTTATGTACATAGTTTGTTTTAGCGGCCGCATTCTCTTTCCGCTCCGGTGATCAAGCCGACGAAAATAACGAAGGCAAGGGACTACTAACCCGCTTCAGCGTGCTCGGCATTGACAAGATCGGATGCTGTATGAGCATTTTTCGACCCGGATCCTAGTGTGCCAAGAGAGGAGATTTCCATCCTTTTAGAAAGATGAGAAATGGAGTGAATATGAGAGTTTTGGTTCGGTATAGAGCTTAACGACGGTAGGGGAATCGCATTCAGTGATGGGGTGCCGAGAAGACATGCAATCATGATGAGCTGGGCCAGATGGCCACCGCTGTATGAAAGGGAGCGTGATGGGCCCATGTTGGCTGCTTCCTTGACAAAATAGAATATAAAAGAAAGTGTGAATGAAGGTGTGGATACCACGGAAGTGAGGTGCAAACGGCTGATGGAATGGGTCCTTGAGGGAGCTGAGGAGGGGTATAAATACCGCTGGAGGAAAGCGAGTTTTTCAAGTGCAAAGTGTGTCACCCCGTTGTTTGAGGATGTTCCGAGTCTCTGAGGAAAGATACAACTTTTGAGACTGTCCGTGCTCATGAATTCCGTCCATGTCCACGATTACTGCCGGAGCCGTGCAGCAAAAAAGACCACAGCTTGAGCCTATAGAGGTGCGGGTCCGAGATGGCAAGGGGCAGTAAGCCGAGATAAGACTCCCGTGGCCAACATGTATGGATGTACATGAGGAACTTCTGCCAGTGGTTTCATCTGGTTTCATGGTAGTTTGGATTGGGCTTTCCAGGATATTCCCTGCCCGTACCATCATTGCGCTTCTTGGGTGTGTCGGGTTCATGTGTAGTGGTGAGAGCAGATAGTATTCGTGTCAATTCCCGTATGAGTGTCCCGGAGGAGATGGATGACACTGGGGTGACACCGATACAGCGCCACAACCTCAGCTGCATTTTTGTAAAGTTCACAGTTCATGAGCAGCCCTGTTACAAGCCGGTCCACCAGTGTACCCTGGAGTCGGCGTTGCCCTCACTCCCATCATCCCCCTTCTCCAAACCCCACTTTTTTTTTTGGTCAGTATATCTGCCACAAATCCAGTATCCAAATTCCTCGGCATGGATGTGAGGGTCCGCCTATTTCCCTTTTTGGAATGTACTTGAACAGGCTATGAAACGTGATCGAGAGATTACGTTCGCCGGATCTCAAAGGAAAGAAGGTTTCTTCTTTTGTAACTCGAATTGTTTTTCTTTATTTTAAAAGGGTTTCTTATTTCTAAGAAAGGGGAAGTTTTAGGATTCATCCGATGGGAGAAAGAGGAATGAACACAGACAACCGTGATCTTATAGAACAAGGAGAACAGGAAAATCTTCATGTGAAAAGAAACAACAAGCGGAAATCTCCAGCCAAATCCTTACTGCACCACCGGGCCACTCCGCCGATGCCCCACCAAGAGTTGGGGTGGTTGCCCCGACCAAAGTTGTGGCTTGGTGACCCACGACGGTCCTTTGTTTTCGCGTCACCACCAAAAGCTTGGTTTGACGGTGCATCGATTGACCGACTGCCTTGAAGGTCGGTCCAACTCTCCTCCGCCCCCCTTCCAGGACTGTCCCGACGTTGCCCCATCACTGATCTTGAGTCGCACCGGCCAAAAAGCAGGTCTTTCAATGGGATCGAACCACCAGCCTGGTCGCACCTCCATGGCAACACAGAAGGGCAGAATCAAGCCGGTACACCAAACAGCTCATGCTTATACACCTCATTTTCAAAACTACGACCCCGGTTGGACTGAGAATCTGAAAAATAAAAATGTTGAAGTCCTTCCGATATTATTTTTTTTTCCCCTCTTTTTTTGCTATGTGTAATCTCTTTGTGGGATCAAAAAAGCCTCAGAAATCATGTTCCAAAAAAAAAACCTGCAGCGGTGCTTAGCCGGCTGCGCTGCTTGCCCAGCTTCCATCGATGGGCCAACTGCAGAAGCTGGATCGGATGGACAAAGGAGCAAGCCTCAACCCAACGGTGAAGGCTGCTCTCATTCCGAGCTCCAACATCGGGGGCCTCCTGCACTGCGGGAAAAACATGCTCAACTGCCTGCAGTTGACATGCTGAAACTCCAATGAAGCTTGTGGTGTTACTCAAACCTTTCTCCAATATTGATTCAACCAAGCTTGGATGCACAGTCACTGTGCACACTGCACAGTGACTGTGCCAAAAAATCTACATATGTAAATATGTGGAGTTTGGATGGCAGCTTGGCTGGAGCATGCTGAATGTCAACTGCAGGCAGTTGATCAAGTTTTTTTGCAGTGCTGGCGGCCCACCATGGCCCCAACGATGGACCAGCGGTGTCCGTGGGGAGATGGTCGGACAGAGGGCAGGAGGTTCCCACCGTTGGAACCAGCTTCTCTCCGACCTTCCCTCCCACAACTGGCGGGGCACAGTGGGCACAACCCCCGCCAGTTCTCCAACGAGCACCGATCAATTTTTTTGACCCGGTGGTGTACAATCGCGTCAACTCTTGATGATCAACAGATCAGGGCAACCTTAGTAAGCCAATGAATAACAATGATGAGCATGAGGAAATAGACGAAGGAATGATCATCATCCGGGCTGAAAACTCCGCGTCAGGAACAAACCGTTCCTGATCAAAGCAAAGAAAAGAATAAATAATCCTGCAATAAAATCATGTCCTTACCTGTACAATAATTTGCATGACTTCTGAAACAACGAAACTCTGAAACCTCAGAATCAGCCTAAAACTTGTCAGAAACTCGTAGGATCATAACAATGGAGGACCAACTGGGAATTTTCATTTTCATTTTCATTTTGGGACAAGGAGCCACTAATCAACAAGAACATGATTGGTTCCCACATGGTGGGGAAACCATTTCCAAAGTATGTCACCATATTACAGCTATTTCAGAATAGCTTGTCACTTATGGTATTCAAAATTCAAACATAAAATCATCAAGTCAATTTCCATAAATTTTTTTTGCAGGGAACTGTCACATTTCATAAAACTTTATTGACAATCCCCTGCAAAAAAATCAAACTTTGATGTTATGTCAAATTTTACGTCCAAATTTTTGGTGGACTTGATTGTCATAATTTCAGGATTTTTTGACTCTCCATACTTTTATATAGCTCTATGCCAAGTATAGAAAAGTATGGAGATTTACTTAGGGTACTATGGACTCATAAATAAGTCCACCTAAGGCTTCTTCATACTTTTTTATACTAGCAATAGAGCTATGTAAAGTATGGAGACCAGAAATTATGACAATTGAGTCTGCCTTTTGAATACCATAACTGTCTTAGGAACTTTCAGCTTGCTTAAGGAAGTTCCTAAGACTTTGTGACCACCTAGAGTTCACACTAATGCTGAACCCTAAGCTTGTTGCTTAGTCTCTCATTGGCCATTGCAGCAATGCCAGTGGCAAGCTGTGTGGCATGGCTCAGCCTGCCCAGCCTCCAGCATTCTCCCCTCCCCACCCCCACCTCCCCACCAGCAAATGAATTTTCTGGTATGTTTCCTTTTCCCATACAGTCTGATATATCCCTTTTTGCTCACATGTTGCCATATCCCCCATCAGCACAAATAGCCCTCTGTTTAAGATGAACAACCCACTCCATCAAACTTCCTTTGTGGAAGGCCAAGAGGCATTGAGATGGCCTCAAGGAAATGACAACATAAACATCCCATCCACCTATCCAATGAATCTGATTTACTGCCAAACAACCCCTACAAACCAATTCAACAGAATCATGACCTTTGCACTTTCCATGAACAACTTGAGATCCAATACCTTGTTATTCTCTGTACCTTGTAGCATCAATGTCCCTAATCCCACATCACCAACTGTGCAACATTCAACCCCATCTCTGACCTACAGAATTAGCACAATGAGTAATCCGCCTCTAGACACCACTTTCTCCATGCCATCCCATTTGGTCAGTGTGTAAGTGGCAAATCCACCAGGAACCTGTGGACAGCAGATAAACCATCACAAATCAAATGGCCAAGGTAGCAACATCCTGATGTTGTTGGAAGCTCCCAATTCAATCATTGGCAATGAAGATACCATTGATGGCGACTCTGGCTCCGGTTCCCCACACCCAAAAACATGGTCTCTGTGAAGATCAAGTACTTGGTATGGATGGAGAAGCCTTTTGATCTGGAAAATCCCCCGGCTACTCAATGGGTCAAATTCACCCCAATTGGCCCCATCAATCTGATGATAATCAACATCCAACTCTGACTGTTGAAAGACTTCAAACAGCAAATATTTTGTCATCTGAGCCTCCAACCAAAGCTCATGGAGTTTCTCAAGCAATTGGAGGCAGATAAATTGCTGACTTGGATAGGGTACATAGTTAACAGCCGTGCATTCCCAAAAAAGGTGTGCACTTTCCTGTCTTACAAATCACATTTTGAGAGCTTTGTCAAGCTTTCAAGTTACGATAAAGCGATGTCTTCATTGAAGTCTTGATGGATGACCCCACTGCCAACAAAAAAGTTTGTAAAAACGTAAGTAGTGTTGTTGTTGATTCAGTCCCACTGCAAGTACCCCACTGAATTATTGTATTTTCCAGGCAGCGGAGGTTGATAACCTCCTGAACATGCAATTTGGCTCCAACAAAGAGCAGGAAGCTGCATGCAGATTACATGCAAGAAAACAGGCAAATATGAGTGCTGCTGTTTGATTAAGAATAGAAAACATGCAGCTCATTATGATGATTTGCATCTAGCCATGGGACCAGGAGGCCACTGAGTTACAAAAGACAGTATCTGAGATTTATCAATCTTGTCTCAGTCATGCCAAGAAATCCATGGAAGGGTTGACTTTTTTCAATCTGAACAACAAGGGGCAATTTATGAAAGTTGGCCATGATTGTTTGACCGCTGTGGTGTTCTATTTGCGTTGCAATGCCAAAAGCACATTTCATAGGTGTTGTGATAGCATAGGTATAGGCACAAGACATTCATTACAAGAGGAGGAAGGTATACTATAGTAGTACATACAATGGACAGGCTACATATTACATGGGGATGGAGAGTTCATCATAGCGGGTATGGTGCAATGGTAGAGCAACTTCATCAACGATAAGTGACAGGTCATCCAGGATGTGGAAGGTTGAAGGTTCAACCCTTCCTGTGTGCACTAAAACTTTTCTTAGACCACCCATTAGGGGGCTAAGAGTTTATGTGACAGGTAGGACGCGTCTGGAAATATTACTGACAGGTGTATTTGGAATGTTCCAGAATAGGCTTGTAAGCAGTATGGGCCAAGTTGTGGGCAAGAATTGGGGTTCTGTTGGACTTGTGGTTGGAATGATCATTTAGAATGTTCCACCATGTCCTAGGACACAATTTGAGGCAGAGTTGTGGTTGAGAATTGGTGGTCCATGGCTGGTTCTGCTGGACTTGTGGTTGGAATGAGCATTTGGAATGTTCCGGCACAACATCATGCTGTGCTGAACCACAAGCTGGCCAAGAGCGAGTCCTCTGCAGAAATCCCCACTCTGCGATATAAAAGGAGGGCCTCTCCCAGCCAGATTCCCTTCCCCCACCGACTCAGAGGAGCCTGTCCTGATCTACCAGTTAGTAGGGTTTGTTAGTGGTTAGTTAGTTAGTAGTAGTAGTGTTAGTTACAAGATTTTCCCCTGTAAGGGTGAGTGGTAGTGGTTTGTTGAGCATTAGTTTCGTCTACAAGGTCTGAGTAAGGGTAGTAAAACATATATAACAGTCGTAGTACATCCATAACAATTATTAGTAACAAAATAGGCATAGTAGTAGTGGTAGTAGTATCAACAATACTAGGAGGTTAAAAGTGATTTAAGAGCTCTAACAACATATTATAGGGTAATTAATCATCAACAACTTCGTCAAAAACAGTCCATTATTAGTATAACATTATCTAGTTGTGGCATCTATAGTCTTTAGTGTAGTAGGAGTATTAGTATTAGTATTAGTATTAGGCTTGAGGTTATCCTTTCACATAAATCAATCCCACTGGATTATTTATCCATCATAAGAAGTTGTGTTAGGTCTGCAAGAGTGTTGTTTAGGGTGATCTAGGTCTGATAGAGGCTACTATACATAGTAACTCTGTCTTGTAATCTGCCATCTTTATTTAAATATTGATTCAAGATTCCTTATATTTGTGTAGTACTATTAGAGGGGAAGGTCTTTCAAACCACCCGTCAGTTGTAATAGCTTTTACCTAGTTAAGCAATTGATATCCCCCTCAGAGGATCTTTACCAAATATTATTATTTGTCACACAGGAGTCCCACACCGCATGGGTCAGAGCTATTCTGGCACACACCCCTGGTGTGGATCAAACCCATTGCCCAAATACTACCGACTTTGAATGGCTGCCAACCCCTGGAACCATCAGTTCCATGGAAGGTCTCCAGGTTCAAGATGGGCCTCCACCAACTTCAACTTGGGAAGCTCCAGTGAGAAAAACTCCACCAAATTCTAGCTATTCTGAGATGTCTAAACCTTCCGTTTCATCCCATTCCTACTCAATTCCTCCCCAATTTGTGCACTTCAATAACAATAATTCTCCACTTCCAAAGACGCATGTGGAGATGCAAGGAACCATGAATGGGCTCCTTGGCCACTCCATGATAGCATTTGACAACCACCACACCCAAATCTTAATCAAGTATCATAAGATCCACCATTGGACCTTCTTCCAAAGATTGACAATGGTGGAATTATTGGGGATGGGCTTTGCCCCTGGCCCTGCATACCTCCTTGTTGACACAGTGCCCTACTTTGAACACATGCTGCAAACAAAGCCATAGGACCCAGACTTTGTGGACTTGTAACCATTCTGGGGAATCATCAAAAATAAAATAGTTTGATTGGGTCAAACTATTTGTGTGGCCTCCCCTTGTTTCCAGTTTTTTGACCCTGTGCCTCAATATTTCCATAGTGAGATCCCCCCTGATATCCAACACCCCAAATTGATAGCTGTGCTCTGAAATAACCCTGAGACATGACTTGTTCTTCCTCTATCTTGATTTTTGGCTTAAGATACTACACTCTGAAAAATTGTCTCCATATACTGTTAGCATGATGAAAAAAATGCCTGATGTCTGTGGGATGGGGTAACACTTGTAGCTCTCTATGCTCACTTAGCTATTTGAGAGTGGCATCAGGACACAGTAGCTCACCATGGCCCAAATGAGATGAACTTCCAGTTTTTGATCATCAGCCATATGCCAAGAATTTTTGCTGCAGTAGTGGAATACATGCTTGAATGATATCAGTCCAACTTGTTGGTGCATTTATTCCATCAATAACCACTAATACACTCAAATATCTAGAAATAGAACTCTGAATTCATAATGGCCAGTCAGCACCAACACAGTCTGCCACTGCTCTCTGAATGTGATATCACCATCAATTTGTACTTTTTCCTCTATAAAGAAAGATGTTCCCAGTTGCATGTACATTTAGGACCTCAATTTTACTGGATTGTCCCACTGGACCTAATTGTGCCATGGACCACCCACCTCCCACCCACTTGATATGAATTCTGGAGCTCTGTTGTCTCCAGGTTACCTGACAAGGCGCGGATTCCCAGATAATCAACTTTGCTGAGCAGAATCAAGAGCTCATATGGTATGGGCAGTTTGACCATGTCATGCGCCAACACCAGATCTGCAAGCACAACAGGTTCTGATTCTGCAACCATGCAAATTTGTTGTTGACACTCGTTGAACCAGAGATGAATTCTTTTAAAATAACCATCTTTCTGAACAATTGGTCTAATCCTAGTGAAGATGCTCATGAGGTGAGTGGTCCATGAATACATGTAGAATATCTCTGGAGACTAATATTTCCCTGCACATGCACAGTCCATGGAGAGTCTCATGAGACCACAAACTGCTTTTTTATTTGGGCCCATGACTATGTTCCCTGGAGTGCATAACTGAGTCAATCAATTGCGGGTTGCAGCTCAAAGGTCATATTATCCTTGCAAGACTCAAAGTATGGAACTTGGCAGCTTGGATGAATTTCTATACTTCTGCAGCCTTTCCTCACACAATCACCAAATCAATCAGCTTATCAGGTGCCATCAAATTTTTGACTGGAACCAATTCTTGTGCTTCTCCCAGGAGGAATTGGTCAAAATTGAGTTTAAGCCACTTGAAGCTACTTTAATTGGCCAAGGAGCCCATTTGTTTGCAGAGAAATTTCATGATTACCTTTTTGAAACATCAGGAGCAAAGACTTTTATTATTATCTTCCTTAGAATAGCACACTCTTCCTCTATGAAAACTTAGCAATTTTTGGTCAATTATTTTTTTGGCTGACAGACAATTAGCAAGAGAGAAAATGAGAAAAAACCAAGCAAAAATTAGGATTCAAAAACATCCAACTAGATGAAATTTGGTAACAACATTGGTTGCTGATATGGTTCTTTAAATATTGATAAGTTGACAAGTATATATATATATACAAGGCATCAAATTCAGTAAAAATTAATTCCTAAGGTTTCTCTTCCATCACTGGGTAGCCACAATTTTTATAGAGAGCTGAGATGAGGGCTGGCTTGAAAATATCATTAAACAACTGGCAAATTATTTTGGCTTCCGTTTGATTCCCAGTGAGGGCTTGGAGTCTGCAGGACTCAACCCAATCTAGCTTCTGCATTTTCCATCCTCTCTCATTTCAATCAACAACCTTGTCTCAGTCACTGGAAAGAGGATGTGCATTGTTGGAAATATTTGAAAGGCACAGCTGATTGGGGACTTCTTCTGAAACCTGAACTCAACAAAATTCTAAATCAAATATCATGTTTCACTGACACCACATGGGCTGAAGATCAAGAATCTAGAATTTCATGGAGTGGCTCACTTGCTTTTTGGAAGTCATGTCCCATTCTCTGGAACATCAGAAAGCAGAAAAACATCGACACTATGTCTTCAACCAAATCAGAAATGAATCCTCTCTCAGATGGGGATCAGGAAAATCAATGGTTAACCTTCCTGATTGAAGAACTTTGGAAGAAGCCTTTATCACCAACACTCTTTCACATAGACAATAAGGGTCTTCTTGAAAAGTTGAAAAACTTTTGTTCAAATTCAAAAACTAAGCACCTTGACACAAAAATAAAGAGTCTTTGTGAATTAAAAAACAACAAGCTTGAATTTTGACTTGTCACATCTTCCAATATGATCACCAACTCTCTGACCAAAGCCACACCACATCAATCTTTCAAGAAACTTCAAGAAAAGTTTCTAGCAATTCTTTTGTTGACAAACAAGGAGGGCTGTTGAGTTTTTGCCTTTTTCTCTGAAGTGCTGCGCTTCATGCTCTTTGACACTCTGACTTGTTATGCTCTCCACACTCCAGCTTGAAACCTTTCTCAAACCTAATTGTGTTAGAACAACAACCTAAATCATCCATTGTTTAGGTTTTAATGTGGCATTGAAGAAGCTTCACTGATCCTTTGGACAGAACTCAGACTTGTCAAGCTACTTCAAGAAAAAATACCTTCAACCTTTCTCATGCTCAAAAAACATTTTTCCTCCCTTTCTGATCAACTTCTCCTTGTCGACTTCAAGATAGATCACCTACACCCAACTATCTAGATATCACCATTCTCCTTTCTCACTTTCTTATTGTTACAGTATCCTGATCATGATCACACTCCTACTTCCAAATCATCTCCCTTCAATTCACCCTAAAAATTCCTTCATGCTCTTATCTTCATTCTCCTCAGTTTTGGTTTTAGTCTAACAGCAATTTATTCAAGTTTTCTTGAAGTTGTCGCAACTTTTTCTTGAATACTGAAAAGATCTCTCAATTGGATTGAAATCAGTTGAGTATGGAGGAAGATAAAGCACCAAGACATGGTGTCTTGCAAATTCTCTGCCACTGCCCCAGCATGATAGATCTTTGTGTTAATGATAGGAACAAGAAAACAGCTCAATCAAAATAAAATTTGAAGCAAGCAAGTGACCAATTTTTTGATCCTAACCAGTGTAACCCAGAAGCTATCATCATTCCAGTTGATAATTGGCTAGCATTTTGTAGTGAAGTGCAGCGTAGATTGTTTTTAGCGCAGCGTGTGTAGTGCAGCATAGTGTAGTTCCCAGTGAGCTATGCTACGCTAGTTGTTAGCTGGAAAAAAGTTTTGCTACAGATTCTTCAAAATTCTGTTATCTCAAGAAAAGCTACACTAAATGTTAGTGTAGTGGAAAATATTTTCAAATAATGCTACAGAAAAAGTTCATGGAAAATCATGGAAAATTTTCTGCTAAACTAAATTTTAGTGTAGCAGAACAATATCACAACTAATGCTACACAAATACGGAAGAGAAGAAAAAACTGCTATGTTAACAGTTATCAGCCATGTAGCATAGTGTAGCATAGTGGCCCACCATTGAAATGATGGAGCATAAAATGGAAGATTAGATTCTTTCAAGTAAAGGTTGATCTTGGTGGTCCCCCCACTAGATTGAGAGTACTTCTTACCAGCAAGGTATTGCTTGAATCAAACCTGTTGGTAAGACTCAAGGATTGTGTAATTGGGTTGCTTATTAGTTTGACCAGATTCTTCAAGGTTTTTGCATCATTTGTCTTTTTGTTTTTGCTGGCCACTTCATTGTAAAATTTTCTGAGGTTTTATTTTATTAAGTTGATTTGCTCTTTGATTTCAGCATTTCTGGATCCAAAAACATCAGAGAGAATAAATTCTACAAGTGCTAACTTGTAGTGGGATCCAAGACAAGAGCAACCCCAGAAAAATCTTTCATCTTCTGCCAATATTTATTGTATTTTCTTGCATTGCTTTGTTGATGCTTGCATCAGATATGTGAGGTCCAGCTGGGGGCAAATCATTAAGCTGCTTGCTGATATGGCACATAGACATGTAAATCAAATGGGTGTGAGATGGTGGGTCATGCCAAGTTTTAAGGTTGCTGAATGTAGTAAAACAGAAATTTATGAGTCAAAAGTTTGTAATTATTGACAGGAAAAATAATAAACCTTACCTCTATGAAAAATAGCAAGAAAGTCCTTCATAATATATATTTTTTTCCACTCCTCTGGCATTGGACAATCAGTATAGTTAGAGTCTTGAAGCAACGGGCTTTCAAAGGCATCCTTTTAGGGAAAGGCTGAGTTGAGCATCAAATATTTTGAGTTCCAGTGTGTGGAAAATCAGGTGTTGGGAATGCCTGTGTGGTTATATGACTCATCTAAATTGCTTCTCAGAATTTCTGCTTGCAAGTGGAGGTGCTTTGTATATGGAAAACACTGTCTCATACCTTGGTGATTGCATTGGAGAGGCTCTTGAGGCAATCCTTGACTACCAAATTGATTATGCACGCTGTGAATTGTATGTGGAAGAACTTGCCATTTAATGCTGGAAGAAATCAACTCTTGTCTTAGAGAATGGAGCAGAAACAATAAACAGTGACATTGTTTGAAGAATAATTATCAACAGTGATTGAAGATACTTTGTCAACCACTTTCCACTCAAGAATTACTGACATGAGTTGCTCAGCTATTGAAAAACCAGTGTGAGGAGGAGGGAGCTCTTTGAATGAGATTAATTGCTTGTGCAGTTTCCAGACTGATCCAATGAAGTGAGCCAATATTACCATAAAGGGGTTTGGATACTTGAAGTCCACAATTTGATTGTTAATGAAAGAGAATCCACTTGAACTATCTTGTGACTAATGTTGGTTTCCATGGAGGAAAACAACACCATTACATCCTTCTTGATAGTAGTTTGACTGTGGATCTTGAACTTTGGCTGAAATGAGGCAATGAAAGCCTTGAATATTTTATGGTAAACTGAATTAATGAGCTTTGTGAGGAATTTTCAGGAATCACTTTGAGAGAACAACCAAGTTGATTAGATCCCATGGGATCATTAGAGAACTTGAGTAATTTCTGGCGGGATTTCATAGCATATGAGAAGCAGTGGTTGAGATTGTGCCACAGGTGCTTGGTGCCACTGGAGCTCTGGGCACTCATATCATTTTGAAAGTATTGAAAGTTTGCACGCTTTTTTTACCTGAAATGAGAGAGTAGGGAAAACAATTTTCAGAATGTTTTGATCAATAAAAAGAAAAAATTATACCTTCACTACTTGCCACAAAGTGAATCTAGAGATTGCTAGTAGGCTTGTGCTTCTTTTCTTTTTTATCAGCTTGTCCAGTCCTGAGTCTGTGTCTTGCGTGTAAGTATTACCAATGTTGCAGGGAATTGGCAAGTTGACTGGACTCTGAGTAGGTTTTTCAGTTTTGCCAGTAATCTCCACCTTGGAATTGGTGGATTTTGGTTCCTTGTGGGTTCCAGAGGTGTCAGTCATAGGGAGTGGTCTCTTGGAATGGAGTTTGTGCATTTTCAATGCAAGGCTGAGTGGTCAGGGTGGATAGATGTCAAAAATTGATAAATATATGGCTCAGTCCCATGCCACTTTACATTTAAACAGTAAAGTGGCATGGAAATGCACCATGATTGGGGATCTTACTGTACCACTTTTCAGGCACTCCATACTCAATGGGGACCTTTAAGTTGGTGTGTCAGTGGTTTGTCCCAACTATAGGTGTTCAAGTTTGTATTTATTAGAGCCCTGGTCATGAAGGCATTGAGGCCACTGAGTTGGCCAATAAGCTAGCAAAAGAGCCTGCATGTGAGTTGGATCAAGCTGGTACCGGGTAACACCTGACATTGGTGACACTTGCAGCAAGTTTTGCTAAATGCAAGCAGCAATGCCAGTCAATCATCTCTAAGGAGGATGGGATTGATTTCTCCAAAGAAGAACTAACTCACTTTGTTTATAGGAAAACAATAGGAATGTGGTTTCAGCCATAGACAGGATGGAAAGAAGACTTGCCTCTACAATACATCAGCTTAGAGCAAACCATGTGCCACTGAGAAATTTTACTTTTAAGATCAAGGCAGTCTTGGATCCCAGATGCCCAACATGTGGGGTCCGGGAGTCTGCTCAGCATTTCTCTTGTTCTGTCCCAGGTTCAAATTACAAACAAGAATCTTCAAGAAAAGATTTCAAAAACTCAAAAGCGGGGCGAAGCCAGATTCTTTCAGATCAATCATGGACAACCCAAAAGAAATGACTGAAGTTGGAAACTTCATCTTGGCAACAAACTAATCTCCAAACATCAGAAAATACCAACCATGAAAACACATACTCAATAGCTCAACTTATTTTTGTTCTTATCTCTCATCTCACCATCAGTTTTGCTTCATTCTTCTTTTAGTTGTTTGTTTCTTCCTACTTTAGCTCTTTTTTTTTTCTCTTTTTTTCTCTATTGACTCTTCCTCCCAATTCCTTGACCAACAGTATGTATGTACAGCGCCTAGACCAAAGTTTTTGTTGGGTGTTTTTCTTTTTTTTAAAAAAAAAGGAAACGAACAATCATCACAAGTCTTTTTTTCACATGGTCCTCAGGGACTGATAAGTCTGAATATGAAACATTTGAAACAAAACAACATCATAAAATAAAAATAAAAATCCATGCCTGTTTTGGCTATTTTTTTAACATTCTTTAATAATTTTTTGAGGGAAAAAAAAAAAAACTATGGGGAGTGTTGAGACTGGGGAAGAGTGATTATAGCCTGGACAGGAGTTAAAGGCACAACACTTTTCATTCCACACGTTCAGCCACCACAGTTAAAATCACAATTTCTGGTGAATCAATCCAAAAATACTTTCAAATAATGATTACAAAGAAATATTTTGGAAGAAAAAAAACATTGTGATTTTTTTAAAATATTTTTGCAGATTTTCAAAATGCTTAATATGCATTTGAAGCACCTAGAAAAATCAGAGAGTACAGCCTGGAATGTGATAAGAATGATAATAAATGAATAAGTTTTGAACCACAATAGCAAGGCAACTTGAGTGACCAGCAAAATAGGGCCAAAATTGGAATTAAAATAAATTTGCACTGAAATCAGATCACATTCAATTTCAGGCCTGTTTCTATGACCACTAAATTTGCTTTGCTATTTTGGTTCAAAGATTTTCATTTATTATCATTCTTATCACATTCCAGGCTGTACTCTCTGATTTTTCTAGATGCTTCAAATGCATATTAAGCATTTTTGAAAATCTGCAAAAATATTTAAAAAAAATCACAATGTTTTTTTCTTCCAAAATATTTCTTTGTAATCATTATTTGAAAGTATTTTTGGATTGATTCACCAGAAATTGTGATTTAACTGTGGTGGCTGAACGTGTGAATGAAAAGTGTTGTGCCTTTAACTCCTGTCCAGGCTATAATCACTCTTCCCAGTCTCAACACTCCCCATAGTTTTTTTTTTTTCCCCAAAAAAATATTAAAGAATAAAAAAAATAGCCAAACAGGCATGGATTTTTATTTTTATTTATGATGTTGTTTTGTTTCAAATGTTTCATATTCAGACTTATCAGTCCCTGAGGACCATGTGAAAAAAAGACTTGTGATGATTGTTCGTTTCCTTTTTTTAAAAAAAAGAAAACACCCAACAAAACTTTGGTCTAGGCGCTGTACATACATACTGTTGGTCAAGGAATTGGGAGGAAGAGTCAATAGAGAAAAAAGAGAAAAAAAAAAAGAGCTAAAGTAGGAAGAAACAAACAACTAAAAGAAGAATGAAGCAAAACTGATGGTGAGATGAGAGATAAGAACAAAAATAAGTTGAGCTATTGAGTATGTGTTTTCATGGTTGGTATTTTCTGATGTTTGGAGATTAGTTTGTTGCCAAGATGAAGTTTCCAACTTCAGTCATTTCTTTTGGGTTGTCCATGATTGATCTGAAAGAATCTGGCTTCGCCCCGCTTTGAGTTTTTGAAATCTTTCTTGAAGATTCTTGTTTGTAATTTGAACCTGGGACAGAACAAGAGAAAATGCTGAGCAGACTCCCGGACCCCACATGTTGGGCATCTGGGATCCAAGACTGCCTTGATCTTAAAAGTAAAATTTCTCAGTGGCACATGGTTTGCTCTAAGCTGATGTATTGTAGAGGCAAGTCTTCTTTCCATCCTGTCTATGGCTGAAACCACATTCCTATTGTTTTTCCTATAAACAAAGTGAGTTCTTCTTTGGAGAAATCAATCCCATCCTCCTTAGAGATGATTGACTGGCATTGCTGCTTGCATTTAGCAAAACTTGCTGCAAGTGTCACCAATGTCAGGTGTTACCCGGTACCAGCTTGATCCAACTCACATGCAGGCTCTTTTGCTAGCTTATTGGCCAACTCAGTGGCCTCAATGCCTTCATGACCAGGGCTCTAATAAATAAACTTGAACACCTATAGTTGGGACAAACCACTGACACACCAACTTAAAGGTCCCCATTGAGTATGGAGTGCCTGAAAAGTGGTACAGTAAGATCCCAATCATGGTGCATTTCCATGCCACTTTACTGTTTAAATGTAAAGTGGCATGGGACTGAGCCATATATTTATCAATTTTTGACATCTATCCACCCTGACCACTCAGCCTTGCATTGAAAATGCACAAACTCCATTCCAAGAGACCACTCCCTATGACTGACACCTCTGGAACCCACAAGGAACCAAAATCCACCAATTCCAAGGTGGAGATTACTGGCAAAACTGAAAAACCTACTCAGAGTCCAGTCAACTTGCCAATTCCCTGCAACATTGGTAATACTTACACGCAAGACACAGACTCAGGACTGGACAAGCTGATAAAAAAGAAGAAGCACAAGCCTACTAGCAATCTCTAGATTCACTTTTGTGGCAAGTAGTGAAGGTATAATTTTTTCTTTTATTGATCAAAACATTCTGAAAATTGTTTTCCCTACTCTCTCATTTCAGGTAAAAAAAGCGTGCAAACTTTCAATACTTTCAAAATGATATGAGTGCCCAGAGCTCCAGTGGCACCAAGCACCTGTGGCACAATCTCAACCACTGCTTCTCATATGCTATGAAATCCCGCCAGAAATTACTCAAGTTCTCTAATGATCCCATGGGATCTAATCAACTTGGTTGTTCTCTCAAAGTGATTCCTGAAAATTCCTCACAAAGCTCATTAATTCAGTTTACCATAAAATATTCAAGGCTTTCATTGCCTCATTTCAGCCAAAGTTCAAGATCCACAGTCAAACTACTATCAAGAAGGATGTAATGGTGTTGTTTTCCTCCATGGAAACCAACATTAGTCACAAGATAGTTCAAGTGGATTCTCTTTCATTAACAATCAAATTGTGGACTTCAAGTATCCAAACCCCTTTATGGTAATATTGGCTCACTTCATTGGATCAGTCTGGAAACTGCACAAGCAATTAATCTCATTCAAAGAGCTCCTCCTCCTCACACTGGTTTTTCAATAGCTGAGCAACTCATGTCAGTAATTCTTGAGTGGAAAGTGGTTGACAAAGTATCTTCAATCACTGTTGATAATTATTCTTCAAACAATGTCACTGTTTATTGTTTCTGCTCCATTCTCTAAGACAAGAGTTGATTTCTTCCAGCATTTAAATGGCAAGTTCTTCCACATACAATCACAGCGTGCATAATCAATTGGTAGTCAAGGATTGCCTCAAGAGCCTCTCCAATGCAATCACCAAGTATGAGACAGTGTTTTCCATATACAAAGCAGAAATTCTGAGAAGCAATTTAGATGAGTCATATAACCACACAG
>SMGU01007866.1:0-11565 GCA_004348175.1 Puccinia novopanici
ATCTTCCAGAGATGCTCGATAGCCGACGCCAACAAGTTCGAGAGACGATGTGAATGCCTCAGTGACGCCCTGGACGGCGTTGGCCATGAGTGCACGAGTAAGCCCCCAGATCCCGCGTTGTTTTTTAGCTGCGCCATCTTGGACGGTGACCTTCAGGAGCCCAGGACCAGAGATGACATCTTGAGGGACTGGAGGAGGTACTTGGGAAACATAGTGAGCGGGTGAAGTGAGAGGAGTGGGTGCGAGATCGGCTCCCAGGACGCGACTGGAGGTAGGAGTTTCAAAGGTGAAAGTGACGAAGGGAAGGACGTCGATATCCAGTTTCCCGAGTTTGCCCTTGACGGTCAGCTGTGGATAGCCATAAGGGATAGCCGACGAGGACGTTCGCGGACGCACGGGGTATGAGAAGGCGAGGGTAACCTCTGGAGGGATGTCGATAGGTTTTGAGCCGATGTGAGATGCTCGAGTGGGCGTGAGGCTGAACTGACGAACGGTGAAGATGACGGAGCGTGCCGAAGCAGTCGTGGGGAAGATGCTGGCCCTTGCGCTGATGGTCAACAGGTTGAAAGACGGCATCGTCCACTGCTGCGAGTTCCTGCGGGGCAGGACAGTTGGGCGGGAGGGCATGGGAGGGGAAGATGCATATTCATTTTGGTGACTCGCCGGAGCCAGAAAGGAGGCTCCCACCAGTGCCAGTTAACCTTTACGCCCTGTTGGCCGCCAAATCTCACCATGGGAGTCATTCCCGGCATCGGCTGGAGTACATAGAATGTGTCTTTTGATGGGCCCGGCCACGCTGTGGGGTCTTCAGCCGGAGCCTTGTTTCCTCACCCTAGCATCACAAAGCTGGTGTGCAAATCCCAAGATGCACGCCATGATCTGAGGATGCAGGCAGGGCCTATTCAAATATGTAGTTGTGCTTACTCGAATCATGTTAAGGGTCTTCGAACCTTTATAGAAGCATGAGCGCTAGTCAACACGAATCTGGTTGAGCGGAGACAAAGTGGTATTCATCTTCTGCTTCCATGTATTTCGCATTAACATAAAAACGCCAACTATCCGTTAAGTATATATAACACATGAGCTCAGGAAGAGCCCTAGGAGAGAATTCATGCCACTTTGTGCTCAACAGTAATAACAAAACACGTCGCCATCTAAAGACTTCTCGGTACTAATAGGTCTCCTAGGATTCAGCCGAGCGCAAGGGTCAGTCGAGTCTAAGAATCCGGAGATTCCAAAACTTCAAGCAAGAATGGTGGGGTTGGGCTCCAAACTATTCTCATCCTTCGGCCAATACCCGTTGACGAAGCAATTTTCCAACCAAAAAATTACCCCCATTCGTGAGTCTCTTCTTCTGATTACATGGAGTAGGTGTGTTTTTGGTCGCGTCAACGCTCGCCAGCGGTTCGATCGCATGCTTACTCGCGACTCTCCTTCCTTTGGCTGCAATCCTTGTTTTGAAACACCGAGGGTTTTTAAGTCATGTTGAGCTGCGTGAGCCTCCTCATCGACCACACCTGATTATTCAACCAACAATTCTGGCTAATTTTTTTTTTCTGACAAGGGTGTGGTATATGCTGCTCTGCTTGCCTTCAACATTCTGACCCAGTAAGTCCGCCCCTCATACCAGTTAGTTTCCTTGAGTATCTGCTCGTTGCTTGATCTCATCACGTCTGCTTTCTTACTGGATGTGGCATTTGCGTCGGCCTTTCTAGAGGTCATGAAGAGGCGTCAGAGTGAGTGAAAAATTGTCCGTCAAAAAACCTCAGTGCGCGGTCAAAATAGTAAATTCGATTGATTCCTCTTGGCTTTTCTTGCTTGCGACAGGTCTGTACTGCTATCATACGCAGAAAATAAAGTGGACGACAATGGAACAGGAACGAGTTGCGTTGCGGCCTCGATAAGATTAGGAGACGATGTATACACGGTTGAGTCGGGAAATGGAAATACCGATCCTGAGGGACTGGGGGTAGTGGAGTCACCTGGTTCATTCCAATGGACCATTGGAGACATTTCGCGGTCCTCGGATGAAGCCTGGGGCAAGGTTTACACCGGATTCTTGTATGATGGTGATCCCATGTCCTGCAATGTCGGTGGCTGATGCTTTCTAAAATTTGCCTGGAGGTTGTCTTGACTGACGTTCCATACTGGGTTCGTCTTGACAACAGGTCACCTCTGCTTCTTTCGCTTATCAATTTCAGGATACCAATTACAAGTATAGGTGAGTCGTGCACCTCGAACCCAGCAAGCATTCGTCAGTTCAGCTGAGAAGCTTTGTGCTTTGGACCTTCTTGAGCCTGTGCGGACTTTGTTTCATACCAACCTACGGATTTCGGGTTAAATTGTGCACTACTTTTGATCTCGGAACGTCGAAGTAAGCAAAACGACCGCATCCCGGGGTCTGCTTTTTCTCAGAAGAATTCTGGGCAAATTTTCCCAACGACTGATTGATTATTAGTTTGCCCAACTTTGCCAAGGACCTCCAAGACAGCTTGCAAAGTCGCCTAGGGTGAGTCCAGCCTCCTGGGTAATCAATGAATGAGGTTTAACAAAGGCCCGGCTATGTTTTGCGACCAGCAATGTAGACTCAGCCTACGGGAACTTAACATTTGAACCTCATTCCCTACCGACATCTGCGTATCCACCTTCATACAGTCACGACCAGTCAGACCTCTATGGAAATCGAAGATTCACAAGCAGCGATTTGACACAGTTTTCTATTTGGATTGGGGACATCAACTTTGTCCCTTCAGCTTCTAGCCCCCAGTGCAATATTCATATGAAAAAAGTTTGATTTGACTCCCCAGGGAGACATATTTGTGCATAGAGATGTAACACCTTGGTATTTTTTAGTGCTTTTGGAATTTCAACTCTTCCCCTCACAATATTTTTTGTTTTATTTTTTGCTTTAAATAATTAGCATTATGAAAGAAGCCTGATGTGTGCTATTTTCAACCTCTTGTCTCAGTAAATTAATTCTTTTTTCTTGATTTTCTCAACTGATCACAAATAATTAACACCCCTTCCTGTTTGTGATGTGCCTGATTTTCTTATTCAGCTTATCTAGTCCTAGCATTATTATTTATCTTTTTTGGATAGCCTGTCTAGTCTGAACTCAATTCATTTCTCAGATGCTTTTATTCAATTTTCTTCTCAATGACATCTTGACCAAATTTTATCTAGTCTATTTAAACATAGCCTAGTCCAAGGAATTAAACATATTGTTTTTTCCCCTCTTTATCCACCAATCAGCCAGTCCAGTTCTTAAACTCACTGCCATCATCCTTTCCCTTTTATTTGCCACTCTTGAGCTCAAGGTCAAAAAATAAACAAGTGCAGTCAAAAGCACTGCAGAAGCCAACACTACCAGGTTCCAGATTTCCTTCTAAGGCATTGGTGGTGTCCAACCTCTGGGAGACCAATACAATCTGGAAATTCTGCCCTGATGACCTCTCTTTTCTGTTAAATGACTTGCTTTCCATGGTTGGGTGGATAATGAATGACACCTCAGAAGATCCTAAAATGTACTCCATTGGCACAACATATCTGTGCACTAAAACATGTAAAAAGTGAAAGTATGTCATCACCATTGTTTCTGTGGCTGTTGGGAGCTCTTCAGTTGTATTTGGCTTGTGCCTTGAAGTGATACTCTCTGTGAGTATCAAGTCCAAACCCTTTCTGATGAGATGCCCTTGACTAAATCCTGTGATTTTCAACTCTATTTAGTTTACCCAAAAGTAGAACAAGCAATTTCAAGCACAACTGGAATTTAGACATGAGATTGAAGAGTTGGAGGGACTAGGGGGGAAGAATTTGAGCTTGGCAAAGGAGTGTCTGCTCATCTCTCAAGTACACATTTGAGCTTTGCAAAGGAGAATCTGATCATCTCTTAAGTACATGCACCTTGCACAGGCCCTAGTTTATTTTCTCAATCAGAGGCACATATGGTTAGCTCACTGGCTAGCTAAAATCTAACCAGTGCTCACACTTCATATTGAGATTCACCCGCCACCCAACACCACTCGCACTCCAAACTACACTACACAAGGCAACCCCAATGCGACTGAACGGGGCTTGCTTCTCTAGCTAGCAATAGCCGCGAGTTAAAACTTGTGCGGTTCTAGCTCAACAACTGATACACATGTGCTCAGTCCTTCCTAGATACCAAGCATCCTCAAATGCTAAAAGCATGATAAAATGTAAACAAAAGGAATCATTTTGTGATGTTTTGGGCTCACTTGCATTCATATGTTTCTGGATAATGTGGTATCATAATTAGAATTTAGACCTCTGAATCTGAGCAGATTATTTTATACAAAACATGCTGAGACTGAAATTGGCACCCAGCCCCTCCCTCACTTATGCAGGTGTGTCACAGAAATGTGTTAAATTTGTGTGACCCACCTTCGAGCTATTATGTAGACTGGCTAGATTTTCTTTCTTCTTTTTTTAAAAAGGATCATGTGAAAAGTGGAGTGAAATGCCTTAATTTACACCACAGCCACTTGAAATTGGAAGAAACTCAACTGCAGGCCCAATTTCCTAGTGAATTCCCATTCAATCACGCATGATGTTCTTGGCTTGGTCATTAACACTCCTTTTATCCATTTCACATACAGCAATATGAGAAATTTCAACATACACAGCCTGTGAGAAATTTATTCCAATTTATTCTATTGAATAGTTGACACATGATGGTGCAATTGGCTATCACAAGGCACCAAAATGCTATGGGGACATAGAATAACTTGAGGTACACAAATGAAATATTATGGGGGAAGATGGCACCATTATGAAATCATTTGATTTAAGAATGGGAAATACTCCTATTTAGCTTCCTTGGGGAGCTCTATGATATTGAATATGGCCCTTTCTGGACCTGAGATGTATCCTCACTTATTCACCCACTACAGATTGGTAAGTACAGTGAACATCCTACTCCTAATTCAAAAGGAGTGCTTTCATTTCCCAATAAAGATATTTTTTCCCACTGGGACCTGAGTTATTCCTCTTAAAAGCCCCATTCAAATACTTCCCCCTGTTACTTGAAAAGTAGTTGCTGCAAGACCACCACCTCTGGCATGTAGCCAATCAGCTCCAGTTTTTTCCAAATTCTTTTTAGCAATATCTGTTGCTACCCTTCTGGAAGAATGGCTTATACTGAGCTGTCACCTCTTTCTGCTGAGTAATTTGAATTTAAAGAGATATCCCTACCTGAAGTCATCTTTAATTTGTCAAAAATAGGAGTTAAGTTGAACTTGTGTTGTATCACACAAGGCTAGCAGGGGGTAATTAGTAATTTCTGCTTCCATGAACTCTCAGCACATTGGCATTACCTCACATATTGGTTGGATCTCCCAAGTTTCATATTCATAGCTTACAGCTGCAATAGCCCTTCTTCTTATTTTTACTATCTGATACTTCATATCTCTTCCTCAGTCACTGAATCACCCACTGTCAGAAAACCAAACTTGGATGAGTGCATCCTAGTTAACATGGACTGCACTGAATGGACTTAAAATTAGTTGGAGTTAACCAGTGGAATGTAATTCCAATTAGGTCTTGGATAGCTAGGATAAACACAGCCAAGTTAGGTTTTCTGGCAGTGGTACTTCCTTCAACATGCTGTTGTCATGTTCATAGGTGGACTTTCTTTCATGGCCTCACTGTAATTTTCTTAAGACTAAGACAGGTTAGATACCATAAGCAAATTTCACCCTTCTCTGGTATATACTGACAATGCTGTTGAAGAGGGGAGGGGCTTTACCACACAAGCTATGTAACAAAAGAAAAGCCAGAGGAAACATGCATGGAGGCCCTGAGTTTCACTTTTCATGACTCTGTTGCAGCCAATTACAAATACAAAAAGATGCACTTCATTTCAAAAGCATTCTTATTTTTGGGGTATTTTGTATGTTTTCGGGTAATGAATGGGATGTTGATTTAGGACTTCTGAATACAAATGTGTATCAAATAATTTTAATTTTTGAACCCTTTTCCTCCCTTCAATCTCCTATGTATCAGGACTTCCTAAAAGAAGCCACGTTTCTGTTATTTCGTAGGTTGTTTTGTAGATGGAGTAATTTATGATATTGATTCAATCAAATTGGTGGTCATCAGAATTGCTTTAGGCTGCGTAGGTGGTGGAAGCGATTGTCCCGCCTCTCCCGGTCCAGTTCACTAAGAATGGTTTACAAACAAAAGATTTGATGAGCCAAAGTTGTACCACAAGAAACTAGCAAGGTCTCAAACGTCATACCATGGATATCTTGGCTTTCAGGGTAAGTTTCGGAAGCATGTTCAGGAAGGATTCGGAACGTGTGAGCGCCGAAGTAGTCCCTTTGAGCTTGCAATAAGCTGGCCGGTAGATTGGCTGTTCGGTATCCGTCGAAGAATGCAAGGGCGGTCGAGAAGGCAGGAGTTGGAATGCCCCACAACGAAGTTTGTGCTATGATTCTACGCCATCCAGGTTGGGACTTGTGAATAGCTTGGTTGAAGAAGTCGTTGAACAACAGGTTTTGGAGGTCTGGTTCTGCTCGGAAGGCTTTAGTGATCTATTGGGAAGGCAAAATTGACGTGGGAATAATCAGACATAAGCTTGGAACTCCCGACCAGACAGTCAATTTGCTTACTTCACCCAAGAAGACTGATCGGATGATACAACCACCACGCCACATGAGTGCAATAGATGGACTGATAAGAATGGATTGGGCTTCAGCAATGAAACACCAAGATTTCTCAGCAAGCAAGTCCAACAAACTGACTAATTTAGAGTCCAGCCGTATTCCTTGGCGGCTTCTCTCATCAACATGAAGCCTTGGGCGTATGATATCAACTTGCTGGCGTACATCGCTTGCTCAAGGTCATCGATGAATTGCTTCTTGTCGCCCTTGAAAGCTTCGATCTGAGGACCACCAAGAACCTTACTGGCTTTGACTCGTTCCTCCTTGATCCCCGATAAGCACCGTGCAAATACTGCCTCTCCGATCAAAGTAACAGGCATCCCGAGGTCGAGTGCATTAATAGCAGTCCATTTTCCAGTACCTTTTTGGCCAGCTTTGTCAAGGATCTTGGTGACAAGTGGGGTACCGTCGGTATCGTTAAACTTGAGAATATCCCGAGTGATTTCCATCAAGAATGAATCCAGAACGCCCTTGTTCCACGTGGTAAAAATGTCTCCAATTTCTCCTTCAGTAAGTCCAAGTCCACGCTTTAATATATCGTAGGCCTCGCAAATCAGCTGCATGTCACCGTACTGAAGTGATAGGCAGAACGTTGTATTATATCAGTAGAGAAAGTCGAACTTGAAACAGTGCTGGAGGACGCACCTCAATACCGTTGTGGACCATTTTTACATAATGCCCCGAGCCTCCCTGGCCAACCCAATCACAACATGGTTCACCTTCCGATTGGGCAGCGGCTTTCTGGAAGATTTCCTTGATATGAGGCCAAGCAGCTTCGGAGCCACCAGGCACTACATAAGATCAGCGAGCACAAAACACTTTAGTACTCACAAGTTTGGGTTTTGATGAAGCAAACGAGAGAAATGCACGAACTAAGTGATGGACCGTATCTTGCCCCTTCCTCTCCACCGGAAACACCAGAGCCTACGAACAATAGCCCTTTGGCCTCGAGCTCTTTGCATCTTCTGTTGGTATCAGGGAAGTGGGAGTTTCCACCATCAATAATGATGTCACCTTTTTCAAGATGGGGCTCAAGCTGCTGGATGAATGCATCAACGGCGTCGCCAGCTTTGACTAGGAGGATGATCCGTCTAGGAGTCTTTAGATTTTCGCAAAGCTCCGCAACAGAATGGGCGCCGATGACGTTCGATCCTTTAGCTTGATTCTCCATAAACTCGTCGACTTTGGAGACCGTCCGATTGTATGCAACGACCGTGAAACCCTTGTCATTCTGGATCAAGGAGGCCAAACAGTCAGACCATGAATAAAGCTGGATATATTAGAGGGCGCACCATGTTCATGATCAAGTTACAGCCTGTTTACCAGTCATGAGAATTCAATTAGCATGCAGTACCATTTTAACATGCAGGATACTATACTACTCACCCATCACGCTGACCCAGAAACGCAATCAGAACAAGACGTAGGATTCACTCTTATTAACACCACAGATTCTCCCCTCGCATGATGTAGCTATGAAGACAATCAGCTTCAGGAAAAAGGATGGATCAACTTACGCCAAGCCGATGAGACCGATATCACCCTTGGGAGCAGCCCTGTGTCGTAGTAAGAAAGCCAGAGCCAGAATGTAGTGTCATATTAGTAAAAGACTTGGGAATCTGGAGCAAACCGGATGGCACTGACATGTTCTGAGTCCGGTTGGATAGTTGAGCGAAGATATATTCTTAAGAAAATGTTCTGCTGATCAGGAGAACGGCGGACGTCATAATATATACACAGGGGCATAACCCCGGGGGTAGGACGGGGAGTTGGAGCCGACGCCGCCGGACTTCGGAAAACCCCGTAAGGCTGTGTTTGGCACCCAAAATAAAGTAAATAAAAACAAAACCAATCAACATTCATAAACCATACTCACATTAAGGAGAGATGGGTTACCATTTTCATCAACAGTGTCATTGGATTGAATGTTCTGTTTCTAATTTAGCACCATTATAGCATTATTTCACTTTATGCTGGGTAAAGAGTAATACCGCCATTCAAAGTACTCAAGGTGGCCTGATAGATAAAAAGGGATTGTCATAGAGTTTCATTTATCCTATCTCCTTCTAATAATACCATTATGGTTGCCTTGTTTTGAATTTTTGGGATTTTATTCATGGAAACATGCATGATTACATCTGTATATATATATAATGGTGCCAAACACAGGAAAAAATATTGCCAATCAGGATGGATTTTGTTTGGCCTGATTCCCAAAATATTTGATAATTCATGGTCTTGAAATTTTAGATTGAATGAGATAGAAGTGCAATTTGGGAACCTAGACAAAAGGAGAACATTTTAATCTTGAAAGCCATCACCACCAAGGAACATTCTAATGATGAGCTATTCAATAAAAACTAGAAAATCTGAAAGGATGCATTTTTCATCTTATTATGCTTATTTCAAGT
The DNA here is from genome assembly GCA_004348175.1 of Puccinia novopanici. Taxonomy (NCBI): domain Eukaryota; kingdom Fungi; phylum Basidiomycota; class Pucciniomycetes; order Pucciniales; family Pucciniaceae; genus Puccinia; species Puccinia novopanici. The sequence continues at coordinate 9,095 of SMGU01007866.1, forward strand.
GAAAAACAAAGAAGAAAATCATCAAGTAAACCCAAAAAGAAGTCTTTATTTTTCCAAAAGTATAGCCCAAGCTTGAGGTAACCTCTCATATTTAATCTAAGCCTTCTGATTGTGACCAGAATTGAAATATTCATGAATTTTTCAAAAACTTTCCGATTTCACTGGCTGAATATTTGCATATTATTTAGAAAATAATTTAAATAGAATAATGTACTCAGCTCTCACTTCCAGAAAACCTCACTTATTAATTAAGCTCATCCTAGTTAATCTGGGTTACAATCAACATGTTTGAAAATGGTTGTGGTGAACTGATGTATTATATGTACAAGTTAACTTAAAATTATTCATATTAAATCTTTTAATCTTAAAAAATATCTACTAGGTTCATTTCATGTCAGATTAACAATGATTATCTCAAAAGATTATAGTTTTTTGGAAGTGCACCTAACTCATTTTTCAAGGAAAAGACAAACTTTATTCAGCTCCAACATAGAGTAATTTGAACTCAACATAGCCCAAAAAAAAGGGTACTAAAGAAGGAGATAAATTATGTATTATATTCTAGAAAATTAAGTTGGAATGAGTAAAAATTGAGCCTCACTTACTTGACAAGGAAACATTTGAGGTATCCAGAATCCAAGGGAACTGAAGCTGTATAATTGAAGCAATTCATATTAATATAAACAGCTGAATTCATATACTGACCACAATAATCTTCTGTTTCTACCCCTTTTTGGAGTTTGAATACCAAAGATAGTCATGGAAAAGTGATGAAATACATGGCAGGTGATATAAAGCTAACTGAAGCATTAAATAAAGCCATAAAATCAATAAAGATTTATGTGGATTCCTGATAATAAAAACGGTTAAAAATTTATTAATTTGGATAATGAGAAATTTAATTCTGGAATTTCAAGTTATTGGATGTTTATCATTTTTTAAGAGAAAAAATATTCTCTCATCATCAATTGTGACTTTGGCACCATGATTTTCTTTATATTTTTCTTTATATTTTTCTTTATATTTTTCTTTATATTTTTCTTTATATTTTTCTTTATATTTTTTTATATTTGTCTTTATATTTTTCTTTATATTTTTGTTTATATTTTTGTTTATATTTCTCTTTCTGCTTTTATTTCTATTTTTATTTTTATTTTTATTTTTATTTCTATTTTATTATTTGATGATTTAATTATATGAACCAAAATAGAATCTTTGATCTTCCAAATTTCCATCTTGATCACCTGATTTAATCAATTATTTTATCAAGACAGTTGTCCCTTGAGCCTCTCAATCCAATAAAATTGAAAAATTTAACCTGAGATGAATTTCCCTAAATTTTTTCATAGAAAACAAGAATTGAAAACAACTGAAGAAGTATTCCCACTGGATCATTTAATTCAAAATCAGTGAGAAAAAAATTTAAAGGAATGGTGTATGTCACAGGATTTGATAGGAAAACAATATTAATCTTTACCACTAAAATGGAAAAAAGAAAGATTCTGCTATATTCAGGAATTCAAATAACTTTAAAAAGAGAAAGAATTTTTTCTGAATGGGGTATCATTTCACCATCAGGACACAGAGATAATTAATAGATGATTTATCATAAACTGATAAAATGATAGAGTAATAATTTCTTTCATCTATTCCAAAAATTATTAAAAGGGGATTATTCCCAGCACCCACATAAAAAGATCCTTCAATGAACTTATGGAATCCACTGGTAACTGGAATTGAAAACATATATTCATGAAGCACAACATAACTATCAAATTCAACTATAAATACATTTCAACTGGCCCAGTAGCAATAGTGGGCTGATACACTACATGGCAACTAACTGCAAGTGTAGTGAATTTTATTTTTTTCTTTAAATTTCATTTATAATTATTCCACATGTTCCTCAGATAAAATAACTGCTAATCTACCTGATAATTCTCTTTGTCTTGTAGAGAATAATCTGGAGTACACTTTCAGGGAGTGTAAATTTTAAACCACTAACAATTTCTTCAATAATAATTGGCTCAACTTTTTCCTTGCAGATGTGAAATTTTGGCATCCTGATGTGCCCAAATTTAGAAACAAATTAAGCTGTAGCCAGGCTATATATAGACAGAGCCAAGAGGGCTCCTGAAGAGTTGACAAAACAGTGAGATTTTATGAACCCTCTGCATTACACAGGAGGCTCATACACTATTAGGAAATTTCATGAACTTCTATGTTAACAAAACTGCAGCTGTTTCTAAGCTACATCAGGAAATTTTATTCAATTTTTATGCTTGGTGAAGTCACTCCCCTTATGCATAAAACTTGCATATAAAAAAATCAGCAGAGGGAAAAAGGGGTGGGGGGTGTTCATTCTTCTGGTAGAAAAGTCAGCAACACCAGTGACAAATTTCCTGCCAATTCGTGATTGCTGCAACATGTGGTTAACTTTCTGGAAGTAGCTCTAGGGGGGGGGGGGGGGG
>SMGU01007867.1:0-12853 GCA_004348175.1 Puccinia novopanici
CGATTACCAACTCGTTTCTCCTGCTCTTGTTGTATGGAATATTATTGCTACCAATCTCTCGTCTGCACATCAATGCAACTCTTGTGTCCCACAGCCCTTCCTTTCTCCTGAATTGGTCGAAACGGCTGCTAGAGACTTTTTGAAAAAAAGCGGTTGAAGTCATCTGAAAAGCCATGATACAATTGCAACTAGAGAAACCAAGTGGTGCGTTAATTGCATACATTCTGCAAGAACTGAGCAGATGATATATTACTAGAAAGATGGTATTCAAGTAGTCTAAGAAGAGAGACTATATGTATAATAGGGTTTGCGAGACTGATCCAAGCGCGACGGAATAACAAATATAGTTGCGACAGGCGACGAGGCGGGGCGGGTATTGATGGAGCCCATATGGTGGAGGTTACTTGGAAAGCAGATGGTAGCTACCGAGCAGAATGATGCCAACAAGGGTGCCGATTCCAACAGCCTTGAGCGATGCCTGGTCTGAGCTGCTGTAGTCGTGGCTCTCTAACCATTGATCCGTAGCTTGATTCAATTTTTCATACCAAGGGTAGTGTTGGCTGGATTGTGAGGACAAGGGGGGATCTTCATGTGGCGGCTCCTCTGCTCCTGGCTCGTCCCTGACCTCTTCTTCTTGCGTGTTTTCAATTTCCGATTTCATCATGTTGTGCTGATCTGTGGATCTCGGGATTGGATCGGTGATCAAATCATTCGCCTGTTCCTGTTCCAGGAAGGTGCCGGGGGCTGGTATTGTCACTGGCGGTATTGTAACTGGCTCTACTGCTTCAAGCTTTTTAGTTGCGGGAGAGGATGTGGATGTGGATGTCGTGTTAGGGACTTGCAACGAAAGAACTAGACCCGAAAGCTGCTTCTCTGTCGAGGATAATCGGTCCACAACCGCATTCAAAGCGCGATCCAGAACATCCGCATTGTTCATGTCCCGCTTGACGATTCTAAACTCTCAACACAGACACCAACTTGAGGCGTCAACATCATATATAAGAAAACAAAGGAGAATGGTTCGCACCTTTCTTCAACTTCTGAGACCACCTTCGATCTTTTGTACGGCTCCACTAGCACAATCGCGGCCAGGAAAACCAGTACGTTGATGAGAGTTATCGATAATGAAAATGTGGTCGATAAAGCTCGTATCTAAAAAAAAAAAAAACTTTGTAAATATCCTGAAACGCTTGTGTTTGTGTCTTTCTTGTAGAAAACGACTAACTTTGTCTGACCAAACCTGTTCTTCATGGTACCGAGTAAGGATAGCTTGCATCATGCCTACCAGGGGAGAATGTTGGATAGGGTAGCACAACAGAAATGACCAAGACATCAAAACACTCACTGGTGAATTGATGATCCACTTTCGCTTCGGAATCCTCCAGCGTTTTCTTGGCTTCCGATTCGGCCTGCTCGTTAGAATGATCTGTTCTGACTAGGGTGGTAAATCTGGCAAGGTCTTGATCAGACCTAAGTGGATAAGAATTAGACTTCTTGTGTCCAATAGAAAGATAGGTTTTTACTCAACAATTTTTTTTTTCTTTCACTTACCAGCTTGCTTTCCTTGCAAGTAGATCGTTGACTTCTTTGATGCTTTCGGCCCTCCTTTGTGCGGCAAGATTGTATTTAATTTTTGCATCCAGGGCGTCCTGTCTACTAGCTCTGAGACTAGCTTCGGCGAGGGAGACGAGGGACTTGAGTTTGTCGATTTCGCCGTAGCCGGTGAGCTGGGAGAGTTTGGTGGGCAAGTCCGCGAACTGATGGGAGAGGTTACTTTGGAGTGATTTGAAGTGCTGTTTGAGGGGCGTGAGGTAGGCCGTGTGGGATGGCTGTCTCCATGCTTCTTTTTCGGGCTGGCTTCGATCGCCGTCAGATGGGGGTGGTGAGGTTGAGGTGGATGGGATGGGTTCCGGTTGGTCTGCCGTTCTTGCCGTGGAAGTCCTCCTGATGGTAATCCGCTGCGACAGTCTGACGCACTGCTTCTGCTGGTTGATTCGCATTTTCAACATTTCCCACAACTCATCCCCGCTAACTTTTTTTTTTCCCACTGGAGAACTGCAAAACCCTAACCACAAACCAACTCACCACCGGAGCAGCATCCAAAAATTGGAGAGTAATCTACGGCACATCCAGATGAGCCTGGTTCACAGCACATTGGACACAGCAGCTCTTAACACCTTGACACAGAGAAATCTCATACAATTTCTGGATCATTAGACTCAGCTGTTTTGGACCACTCTGAGCACTTGAAAAGAAAAAAAAAGTGTCAAAAGTTTATGACCTGTGGGTTAAAAATGGTGTTAGGGGTCCCAATTAGGTGAACTGGGGCAATACTTTGCCCAAAAATCAGCACGGTTCACATAGGCAAATTTTAACCTTGCTGATTTTATAAATCAGCAAGAACAAAATCTCTACCCACAATCTATTCCCCCCAAGAGGTATCAGACCCCAAATTTGGGTGGCCCATCAGCTAGCCTTAACTCTTGAGCAACTAGCATCATGTGGAAATGGTACTTCTATTGGCTGTTTCTCATGGAATCTCAATTTTGGGTGGGGGGATGTACAGTCAAGGTGACCTGGTATGTCATTGAGGGGCTTATCTACCTAGGCCCAAGATATATAAAATGGCCAAACAGCAATCAAATGAATGAGATATCATCAGTACTGAAAACAGAAGGCTTCAATGGCTGTGTATTGGCTTTGTTGATGGGACTATATTCCCAATTTCCCTGCAAAGACATATGTTTTCAATGGAAAAGTCTTTTTTGATTGGAAAATAAAAATATTGCCTCAACACACAAGTCATATGTGACTGTGACAAGAAAATAAATGCCTACATCATTGGCTGGCTCAGCTCCTGTGCTGATGGTTTTTTCTTCAATCAGATGAAGCTTTCCAAGGCACCTCACCTATTCTTTGACAAAGGTATGTATGCTTTTGTTCTAGAGATACTGGTGAAGATTGTTGATTTTTACATCCCAATCCACAATCAATTCCTGCTTGCCAATTCAGCTTACAAGCTAACTGATACAGTGATCCTATTGTATTAACAGCAGCTTATCAAGCATCAAATTCAGAATTCAACTTCAGATTGGAAAAGTTGCATGTACAAAACAAGCATAACATTGAAATCCTCAAGAGCCAGCATACATCTCTCAAAGAAATCAGACTCTATCTTTATGCCCAGGATCTTATGCTAGCCTCAGGTTGCAACTGGGTTGAACTTGGGTCAGAACACCCTGCCCAAACCCAACCTTGCTCATAGCGGGGCAGGGTTGGTTTGGGTCAGGTTTTAATCAGTAGCTGACCAAACCCAAACCCAACTGTGAGTGGATGAGTCTGGGTTGGGTTGGGTTGGGTCAGGTTCTCATTTCCAATGCACATCTTGTTTTTATCTATCATTGATTTCACTTGTTTTTGTTGTTTAATGTTACTAGCATTCAACAAAGTGTAATCCAGCTGGTTGGTTTACACTGGAAAAATTGTAGTGCTGAGAATGATGGATAGCTCAACAACAGCCATGTGGGGATCAAGAATAGCTGCACCGCTGTGAAGCCAGGCAAAGGGGAGTGGTGAGATGTTGTATAGGCTTATAGTTCATTTTAGTTCCTGGATCTATCTCTTTAGTGCCTTGATTGATCTCTTTAGCCACACAAGATGTATTTGCTGTTTATCAGTGCACTAATATTTCCAGCAGGTTCCTGTCAAGAATTTTCACACTAGTTTGAGGGAAAAGAAAAGGGAAATTAGCTTTGAGAAATTCCCTTGTCTTTCAAATCTGGATACAGGTGCTATCAATAAGCAGAGGGTAGCTGAGATATATAGATGGGTCTGTGTTTTTTGGGGAGAATACCAGGTGCACTTTGAGCCAAAATAACATTAAGGTGATTTGATGTAGGCAGCTATAAATAGAGAGAGTTCAACATTCCAAATCATTTCTGCAGGCCTTAATTATCTTCAAATCTGGTATTACCAGAAGATGATGAAGATCTTCCTGAAATTTAAACAGCTTGTGTGGTAGCTAGGGTTGTTCATCTAAATTTAAACTCATAATTTACCAAATCTTTTGTTGAACTTCACTACCTCACCTACACATGTAAATGGATAAATTGTGAGGAAGATTTGAGACAAGCAAAATTTCAGCTTTTTGACACATTGGGTATGTAGCAATTATATTGAGTAATTCAAGATTAAAAAAATAAATCTGAAAAATGTCTTATAATTTTTCAGAAATTTCCAACACATTGACTTCCTTATCAAATTTCCAAGGCCCTCATCCATGTAAATCCAGTCTTTTCCACAAATTAGAGCTTCCAGGGTGTTTGGCTTGATACAATTCCTGGAATATCTGAGCACATGGCTACCCATTGAGAACACTGACTTGCATTGATTGGGACTTATGATTTCTCCAGGTAAAAGTCTATTTCTGAAGTCCCCCAACCCAGCTTGTTAGTTTTCTTCCCAGAAATAAGCAAGATGCTCCATGAATCAGAGATCTTGGTCCAATCCAAGAATATATATTTTCAGCCAACTGGTTTTTTGGGTTTCTGGGGTCAAATGAGCAGGCTGGGAATTTTTGAGATTCAAGGCCATATCATCATACCACATGCAAATTTTGTCCTTTGTATTTGTGAGGTTGGCTGAAACTGCAACTTGATTAGACTCCATCTCACCAGAGATCAGGAATGTTAGGAGAGAGAGATAGTAGCAAGTATAAAACACCACAGTTATTGAAGAAAAGGAATCCATCTTTTGACAGTAATTATTGTACTTTTCTTGTATTGGTTTCACAATGCTGGCTAGGTATCTTGTGTGGGAGGTGGAGTATTTTCAAAGATGTTGGTGAATCTTTGTCATATTGATGTAGACCTTGTGCGCAGTAGGGTAAACAATTAAATTAAGCTCACACAAGGACAAAAGGAAATACATAACTGTATTTAAAGTCTCAAGAAATTCTTTCATTATTTTAATATTTTCCCACTCCTCCATGGTTGGAAAATCTATGGAAAATCTATGTAGTTTGATTCTTGAATGGAAAGATTTTCAAAGGCCTCCTGGTAAGCTAATGCAGTCAAGATCATGAGGAAAGTTGAGTTCCAGAAATTAGTAACATTGAAAAATGGGAGTGCTATTTCTGGGGTGTTTCTCATCTTGATTTCCTCTTTGAATTGAAGCTTATCTGCCACGGTCCTCTTCATGTAAAAATAACTATCATATATCTTGCTGATGGCAGTAGAGATGCTGTGGAGATCATCTTTTTCTACCAAGTTGATGATGTGTGTGGTGCATCTAAAGTGAAAAAATTGCCTTTCATTGATGGAGGAAATCAGTTTTTATCTTGAGGGATTGAGCTGACTCAAGCCAATGAAATATTGTTGGCAGAGGCATTATTGACTATGATACAAGCAACCACTGCAAGAAAAACTCACACAACGGCCTGCAGTTGACATGCAAGTTGCCTTTGTGCACAAAGGCAAGTTGCATGTCAACTGCAAGCACTTGTGTGAGTTTTTCTTGCAGTGAACCTTGTTGAGTGCCTTACATTTGATTGTTATTTCCATTAATTTTTTAGCAATGGCCAGTCCAGTGTGAGGTGGGGAAGATCTTTGAAAAGAAATGGTCAATTTCTGGAGTTTCCAGTTGTTGGAGATGTAGTGAGCTGATATGAACATGAAAGGAGTTTGATTGGAAGATGTCCAGAGATCTGTGATCAGATTTATTCATTCAAATTCAGCTATTTCAAAAGCAAAATGGGCTTTCATCCAATGGTACATATCAATGACATCCATTTTGACCATCAGTTTTCCATATAGCTTGAATTTTGGATGTAGGGAGGCTATTAGAGCTTTGAAAATTGGATGCCCAACAAACTTGAAAAAAAATTCCTCAGCTATCACTAGTTTTGCAAGCACTTCACGTGATTCCTTTTGTGAAAAAACCCAGGTTGACTTGCTTGATTCTTCATTTGGATTGAGCTGCCTTTGCTGGTGTCTGAGAGCATCTTTATCAATTGATCTATTACCATAAAAGTTTTCACTTGCAACTATTTCTAAGCTAGATTAGCAATCACCATTTAGTTGCATTGGTGTTGCCATGTGTGGTGTAGTTTGAATAGAGTTGTGTTGGGTGGTGGATGAATACAAATTTGAAGTGTGAGCATTGGTTAGATTTAGCTAGCCAGTGAGCTAACCATTTCTATATAGAATATATATAAGGACTCACCATTGTTGTAGTAGACAATTATTCAGGCACCTCTGTGAGACAGAACCCATCCATCACCATTGACTAGTATTTTTTACCAAGTACTATTGTTGTAGAATCTGACTGCTTTACCAGCATTGTTGAGAACACAGATTAGTATTTAACCAGACTGTTAGCAACTTATTGAACCCCAGCATTTTCCTGTTTGTTTGAGTGTGACACTCACAGAACCATCCCCACCCTCTCTCTCCATCACCTCCTCAATTCCCCCTTCTTCAGTGGTCCTAAATCCAGCTTATAGTAACAGATCCCCTCCACTAAGAACTTCTAGAATCAGCCACACTCTTATATTCTTTATTTTTCTTAGTGAAAATCTCCCAACCTCAGCATTAGATAGACGCGCAGCTCTTATATCAATACCTTCAGCTTCAACTTCCATTATCAGTAGTGTAGTTGTCTATTTCCATTCCAAGCTCTTTCTACCCTTTCAGAAGTTCCACAGTGGAAAATTGCATTTGCCTTTTTCAGCGGTGGAGAATGGGCAGGTGGAAAGGGACAGCCGAGACAAAGCGGTTAGAAAGTTGGTGGCAGTCATTAGGGGATTCTGGGGGCTTGAGCAGGCACTGGAGGAGAGTTGGGTGGATGAGGTTTGCTGCGGTGGCAATGCGGACCAGACTGGGTAGTTCAAGGGGTTTGGAATTGGGCAGAGGGGGCCTGAGCAGCAAGGTGGACACAGGGGCAACTGAATCAGGGTGGTGCTACAGAGAGTTGAGATCAATGGATGGGAATTGGGGTGTGGGAACTCAATGGGATGCGGGTAGTGGGGAGGAAGACCAGGGGGGAGAGGAGTTGTCACTGCAAACATTAAGTACATTCCCAGCATGGACAGCAGTTGAGTTACACGGGACAGTGGTTAGTCATACAGCAGTTACATGATTTTTATGGAAATTGTTTGTCATATTTTGTGCACTAGATAAAAGATATGTGATTTTTGAAATATGATAGTGGAAATTCATTGTAGATGAGCACAGAGGTTCAACTGTGATGAAAAATGTGACAAAAATCTACAAATAAAAACATGTAACCACTGTATGACTAACCACTGTCCCATTTCATTCAACCGCTGTCCATGCTGGGAATGTACTTGATGTTTGTAGTGTGTGGTGGGGGGAGCAGGACTGTTGTAACTTATCTATCTATCTTCATAGACAGAGTGCAGATATCAAGATTCTAGAAACAATTCAAGTCACTCAAGGCAGAATTCTCAGAATATCTTTCCAGGTTTCAAATAGCAAAAGGCAGTGAAAGGGAGTGATTATTGACAGAGTGTTGGGGTAAACTTATGAGTGCTATCCAAGTCTTCCACAGTTAAATCAAAGAGTACTAAATACAAACAAAGTAGAAGCTCACAGTCCATCAGCTGCAGGGATTTTCTTTCCACAGCACTCATTTCCAAAAAGCAGTACCAACAGTTTGGTTTTTTTTTCTCAACTGAATAATCATCATGCATCTGATTTATCATGTGTAGGCAGCATAAGCCCTTATTCCTCACCTGTTGTCTATATAAGGAGGCTCTCCTCCCACTGTTTTCCCTCTCCTCACCAGATCCAGATACCAGTTAATCTTACACACTTTATCTGTACTCTTATAAGATTTTCTGTAGTCAATTATGCCCTATAACACTACATCTTCTGGTCACTCCTCAATATTATTGGTCACTTAATATATAGGGTTTTAAGAGACTCATTGAATGTTTGTGTGTTTGGAAAACAAAGTAATAAATATATCACAATGCCCCCACCACAATCACCTGATTATTATGACCATATTTCTCAACATTACTGCACCTGTAATAATCTTTAAATTGCATACAATTTGCATAAAATATTGCGCATGTAATACAATGCTAACAAACATGGCCTTAATACTTCGCATGATTCCAAATAAATGACCACATGGGAAATATCCCAAGATACAATATATAAAAGTTTGTCATGTAGAAATGCCCACATGTCAAAAGAATGACAAGGGACCATAATGAAAGTTACCAGATTATTTTTAGCTTCTTTAATTTGTCTTCAGGGTCCCAGAACAAGAATAAAAAGATATCCCTTCCTCCCTAGGAATCATTTCCCCAGCTTTATTAATAGTAAGTGCTCCTACTCAGTGCTTTCCACTAAGCCAGATATTAGTTCCCAGTCTTGTATTTGTTACCAGTGTGATTAGAAGCTCTCCATTGAGCCACAAAACCACCAATAAGTTTCCTCTACCTGTCCTGTGACCCTTTCTGCAATCCCCTTGACAGGAATATTAGTGTAAGCCTTGTTCCTGTTAGATTCCCTTAACCAAATATCCCTGGGCACTATAAAAACCCCTGAATTTCAGGCCCCAGTTTGTCTAACTTTCGAGGGCAGTATAAACACCCCTGTTTGCAGGCCCATCCTCCTTTTTCCCTCTTGTGGCAATTTTGTACATTTAATATTTTTTATTAGCCCCATATCTTTTGGGCTATCCCTCCACATAACTCCTAAAACTCATTTCCAAATAGTAGCCATCCCTTTTACCCGCTGTTTCAGCTAGAGGAATTCAGTTCATGGTATCAAGGAGGCTAACAACAAGCATAATATACTCTCATTTTGAATGGCATGGGTCTGTGATAGCTATCAAAAACAGGCTTTTTGTTTGCCGGTCCTGGTGATACATACATCAGTCTTTATTTTTCAACAACTGTCATCTTGATTTTGCTTCAATCTCATGACAATGAAAATGTAACATTGTCTTGATGGTTCACATGGCGCACCACACAGCAACCACATAAGCATCCCAGGTTGTGAATCTTGACAATTGACCTGCCACTTATTTTCCCGTCATCAGTGGGAAAGAACCTAGAAGGAGATAATTGCACGGCTGGACTGGTAGTAACAAAAACTTAATACACACGCGAAAAAGGCAGAGGCCAATGCAAGCTTCATAAGATCTGTGTGTGTGTGTTTTTAGGCGTGCTCGGGGGGTTTCATTTGTTTAGACAAGATGATACAGATAACAACCCGCGAGTTTGTGTACTTGTTGTGAGTAGAGATGCCTTGACATGATAGATTAGAAATATCCACCATCTGGCCCAACCTTTACACAGAAGACCGTCTTATACATATCTTTGTACAACTACTGCCCCCAGAACACCTGCTTCTTTTATTGTCTGGTTGTCATCGGTTAAATCTCTAGACGGAAATGTAGTCTGTAAGACGTAGGGCCGAGTAGCTAGCGTTGGATTAGACCTGAACCCAGCAAGCGCAAGAAAATGAGGGAAGTCAATATTATTATAATAGAAAGCAATGGACGACGCTTCTATATATTCCAAAACTTTACTGACAATGCGATATGGCGTCGAATATCACCGATAGTGTGAGTATGATTCAATCTGGTGACCATACGGGAGCCATCTGATAAACGAATTTGAACGCTGGTAACCGGCAGACTATTATCGACTTCAAATATCATAGAAGGCTGGGCTGAAGTCTGAGCGTTAGCGAGATTGCTGGTTTGAGCTGAAGGAAGGGCAGAGGGAGCCATGCTGGGTGGTAGCGGGCTCCCGAGTCGGTTCCCAGTTCCTCCAAATGGTTTTGATGGTGCTTTGGGTGGTGGAATATAATTCTCGGTTAATCGCTTCTGTACTCGCATCGTTACTCGTTGATTCAACCGCACACCCAACAAGTCAAGTGGAGCACGCCTGCATTGATAGCAATTCAAATTTTGACACAACTTGAACTTTGAGGTCACCAGGACAGTAGATGTAGTCAAGAGAAAACCTTGATTTGGGGATGAGCGTACCCACGATTAATGGCATCCAGGATCTCTTTATTCTTGGGATCGTCGTAGCTCATTAAAGGTCCATCCTCAATCGAAAACCATCTTTCCAAAATGTTAAGTGCTTTTCAACTTCTTCTTCGTCATCATTCTCATCCTCCTCGTCGTCTAGATCACTTCCAAAATGACCGGTACAGGCAGAGCGGTCGGGAAGCTCTTGTGACGAGCAGATTCCGGAGCAGTTGGTGGGGCGACTGGTCGCGAGGGGACCTGATCAGAGCCCAAAGTTTGAGCTACACAATGGCCAGATATGATCATTTCAAGCGTTATGAGTTAACAAGATTCACCGGGAAGCTGATCGATCAACATACCGGAGCCCTGGAAGAATGTAGCAGATTTGCTACTCGTAGCATTAGCAGTCGAATGCGGGGGTGCGCTACCAGCCCTAAATAAAATTGGAGAAGTTTCCTAAGCACTCGCGTCGAAATTTTGACAATCACCGACAGAAAGAAGATTTACTGACTCTTTCGCTTTCTTTAATATGTCAGCTACAATCCCTCCTGCCTTGCCACTATTCTGTTGATTTGGATCTTGGACGTTTATCCACTTCTTCCACCACCGGCGTACAGGTCAGTTGGCCCATCATCATCATCATCGTCATCCTCACTCATGTCACCACCACCTGACATTCCGCACCAGAGCTTATGTCCTTGAGAGTTGAGATCCCACGTACTCGAGACGAATTCGATGGGCCGAATTCCTAAATATCAAGTGAACCAAGAGTCATGGATAAGTCAGGCGGGAAAATCAAGCTTTAGAAGAGAGGCGGTGAGCATGCATATCATCAACTCACCCACTCAGATCCCCAAGGTTTTGATGCCACCTGACCGAGGCGGCTTTCGCGCAGACGGCTTATGAGAACCAGCAGCTGGCCTTTTCCACTCAGCCGGCATTTCGTCCGCCGCTTCACCTGATAATGTAGTAGGTCCTGTCGGGGCGATCGGAGCTGATGTTGTATTGGCGGGGGTGGGAGCAGTAGCATTGCCAGTGCCAACAGTTTCAAAGTATGTCGACAGAGCAGTCTGACGTAATAAGAATTAGTCAGTTCAAACTGCCTGCAATCCGTCCCTTGTCTGGTGCAGTCTCTTGTAGGGTATAAGCAAGATGGAACGAATCCAGTACATCTAAATTACCACCGGCCGAATCGACAAAAACCGGGCTTGATCGGTACTGCTTCCAGTGATGGAGACGAACTGCGTAATGAGATCCGAGGCTTGATCCTGATCCATGGTGCAGCTTGGTTAGTTGATGATGATGATGGTCAAGAGCGAATGTGCTGGTCAGGAGGAAGAAGAAGCGAGTGGGACGAGATGGAGGGTCAACAGAAGGGCTTACGTAATTCGCTGTGGCTAAGGCCGGGCCGATTGAAGCCATGTCACGGTACTTCAGACCTGTCACTAGAGGTTTCACAGAGCTGAAGCAAAAGTTACTGAATTCAAAATATTTGGCAACAAAACTGGCAACAGATTGGTACCAATGTTAAATTTTTTAAGGAACCCATGTCTTATCATGCTTATCTAACAATCTGTGGGAACCTGCAGGTTATGTTGAGGAGTCATGTTTGTGGCCGATTGCAGGAACACTGCCAGCCTGATTACATCAAGATTGAAAATCCAGCATTGTGTCAGATTGTGAAATCTTGTCAGCTTGCTACTCTGCAGAGACAAACCAAAATAGTAGTAAAAGAAAATCATAAATAAAAAATAAGAAAATAATAATATATATAACAAATGTAATAAAACTCATCTTTAATGCAATAAATCATCAATATTATTGCACCAATAACAACTATTTCAAAATAAACAGAAAGATAGAAATGCCAAATGAAAGAGTAAATTACACATAAAGTTTAAGTCCAAAGATAAAAAATTAAAAGTGTAAGAAAACTTGTGGTACCTTCCAAAGACCATAATAGAATAATCACATGTCTCTTTAGAACTCAATTTGCCACATGAATTCATCAATATAAGTATTTTACTAGTTTAGTAGCTATAAATAATACAAAAATCACCAAAAATTTCAATAAGACTAAAATTAATAGTTACAGGTCACATCACACAATAAGCCACACAGTGTTAAAAGCCACAGCATGTGTTAAGCCACATGACACCATAAGGCACTGTTGACTCAAATACAGACTAAATCTATTCAATTGGATATTATGAGAGTCCCAAAAATTGGACAGGCCATGATTCTTCCCAATGGCTCCAGAACAGACTTAAAGGCAGCCTTGTATCCCCAGGAGACTTTTACTGAGCTCATTATCAATCTACTTGTTCAGTGATTTCTACCAGTGAAAAAAGTGACCACTATGAGTCTTATAATAATTTAACAGTGAGTCTATTCCCTTTCTCTGTTAAAAAAAGCTCCTCCATACCCTCCTCCATGTCCCTTGTTCTATTTTGTGAAGATAATCTTTCACATGCTGAATCAAGCTCAGCTTTTAATCAAGAGCTGCTTATTTAGCACACAACATTCAGCCAAACATCATTCTAAATGTGAACACTTCCCAATAAAAGCTTGAAATTTATTTGAACCAAATGAATCATGCATTTGAGCTTTGAACTTTTGCAATTGAAATTCAAGAATTGCCAACACCTTCTTTTGGAAATTCTTTGACTCTTTTGCCTTGCTTGGAAATAACCCCTCATCTGCCTGTGCTTAGAAATCAGTCTTTTGTCCCCCTTATTCAGAATAAAAATTTTACAAAGCTCAGTCCACCAGCAATAATCCCTCTTTATCTACAGTCAGCTGACATCCCAGCTTTTGAGTGGATTGTTCCTTATCT
>SMGU01007878.1:0-17217 GCA_004348175.1 Puccinia novopanici
CCAGCACTTTTTTTGGAAAAAAAAAAAAAAAACAACAACAACAACAATGTAGCATAGCAGCCCAGTGGTTCTCATAGCAGTGGTTACCCACAGCTACCCCCCTTCCCTGGAGTCCATAGTATTATTTGTGTCCTGAGGCTGCTGTGCTACATCAACTTGAACAGTGTTTTTCCACTAGCCTGGTTCACATAGGGCAATTTGATGAAGATTTGATAAAAATCACTCTGCTTGCTTGCATGAAATTATAAGGTGCTTTTTGCACTTTCCCAAGAAGTTTTAAGGCCAACCCCTATTTTAGCATCAGTTGAAAGCTTGCTTGCTGCAATAAGTGCAACTGCAAGTAAGCATCTACATGAACCAGACTATAACTAAGAATTTCTGTCAGACCATGTTGCAGCAAGTGATTTTTTTTATACCTCCCTTGGTGAGTGAGAGAATAAATAAACACACATAGCAGACCAAAGGATCATGGTAAACAATTGGCTAGAAGTAAGTATGTGTGGCTCTGAGAGACTGGCATGAGGAACAGAATCCTCTGATAAAATCTTTGAGGCAGGAAGGGGACACCCTCCTCTGGTTAAAGCTGCATGCTAAGCAGTGTTTTCCAACTGTGCATGCATATGCAAAATATGCTGTGTGCTCTTGTTAGGTCTTGGTAGCAAAACATCCATTATATAGGTACATGCAAAAGAGGCCTTGCTATGTATAATATTTTCCATCAGCTGCCTGCAAGGCTCTATAAAGTTTTGTTACCAAGCTGGTTGCCAAATTCTTCTTCTTCTTCTTCTTCTTGGCTGTTGTTTCTCTCCTTCTTTCACCAAACTCATTGAAGTGTCTTATTAGCCCCTGGCTGTATTTGCGGGGATGATGTCATGTCTCGCCCCAACTGGTGGGCAGCAACTGTGCAGATGTGAAACCATGAACGTAACCAGAACTATCCCCCATTACCACCACCATCTCATCCACCCAATAAAACTATCCCGCCCGCCCATCACCATCGTCCGGAGTCGGTTCAGCAGCAGTCTGGTTGACCATCCGATCCGGAGGACCATCAGACATAGCCTACCAGAAGGAAGTGTTTGCTGGAGGATTCAACAGGTCAGGAAGATGGGAACAGAAGAAGAAGGAGTTCGGTTCGCGGTGACGCCGTATCCGAGGCACGATTTAGAGACGACGAAGCCGGTGCGGACGGCGGCATGTGTGGTGATAGGGGACGAAATCCTGAACGGGAAGACGCTCGACACCAACTCGCACCAGTTCGCCGGCCTCTGCTTCCGGCTCGGCATCCGCCTCAAAACCATCCTGGTGATCCCCGACGACGAACAGACGATCGTCGACACCATCAGGTCCCTTTCTCAGCCCGACCAACAGCTCGATATGATTGTCACCAGCGGCGGCATCGGGCCCACGCATGGTCCGTGCTTCAGCTATCTCTACACACTAAAAAAAATCTTGTTGTTGATGATGATGATGGAGGACATATGTAGATGATATCACGTACCAATCGCTGGCGAAGGTGTTTGATCCGAGCGGGGAGATGGAGTACGATGAGGAGACGATCGGGCGGATGGAGGCGTACAACAGTCGACGGGAGAGCACTCGGACGCAGAGTGAGGCGCAACGAACGGCGCGCCATCGGATGGCCCTGTTCCCCAAAAAACACACCCAAGTCTTGTTCGTCGAGCCGCATCTCTGGGTCCCCGTCGTCTGTCTCAACCAGACCATCTTCGTCCTCCCCGGCGTCCCGGGTCTCTTCCAACAGCTCGTCCAGGCCCTCCTGTGCCATTATATCCCGCTCCCTCCGGAGAGCGAGAAGCCGCGTGAGTGTGCGCGTGCTGTTTGTCTATAGTCCTGATCATGATGGCACTCATAGGCTGCTGCTGCTGCTGCTGCTCTTTTTTTTTGGGGGGAGCACAGATCGAGTGTTGATCGAAAGCAGGCTGCCCGAGTCGAGCATTGCGCCCATCCTGAGCCGCGTGGTGGCGCAGCTCAAGCACGACAACTCGGACATCAAGCTCGGCTCCTATCCCAACCTCGTCTCCGGCGTCGTCAACATCTCCCTCATCGGCTGCAACCTCGACGCCCTGCACTCGTGCGCCAACCAAATCCAGACTCTCCTCGACTCTCTCGCCGCTGGCCTTCCCCCCTGATCAGTAGCTTCTACACTCTCTCTCCTTCTTTCATCTCTCTCTCTCCTCCTGTATCTCTTGTGCTCTCCACTTCTCCCTCATGTCTCCCAAAAACTAAAAAAGCCATCCTCTCATGCTGCTTAATGTATATGTATTGCGCGGGGAGGCGCGGTTGATGGGCGCAGCCTCAGCGCTTCTTAAATAGTTGCGAAGAAGAGAAGGATTTCCGCCCGTTCCATATCTTTTTTCTGTGATTGTATAAGTTCGATGCCCGGTTTGACTGTGTTTTCTTTTTTCTTGTGGGGTTCAGAGCTGATTCTTCCTCGCTCCAAACTCCCTTGGACCCTCTCTCCTCCTCTGACTAACTAGGATCCACGCACCTGCACTCTCTCCACTCTCCCCTGCTTATAACAACTCTCCTTGTCTTTTCCATCTGGCACGGTCCAAACGCATCCCTTCCAAGCACTTTTATCGGCCACCAAGAAATTAAGATTATAAATGAATTCTTGTGCGCAGGAAAAATGAAGATATATTTCTAAATGATTGTTCCGCCATGATACCATTGCGCTTCCAGGCGAGTGAAAACTACTTGAAAATATCGTTGACAGAGAGCCCACATGGTAGCTAAGAAGATGCGCAAGAAAAGGAGGAATTTTGCTGAAATCCCAAATGAGAGGATGTACCCAATAATATAACCATGGAAAGGCGCTAATAATGGGAAGATAAGAGCTCCCTGTGGCTGCTTCAAAGCCTTGCCTTAGAGCAGCGCATCCTGTGGGACGCAGGGAGGGTGTCACGATATCTCAAGAGAGAGCTTTTTTCCTCCGCCCTATTTGGGACCATTCCTCCTCAGCTATTATTGAGTATAGGTAAGGTACAAGCTACAAAGGCATATTTCCCTTCCCTTATAAATTAACAGGACTGGCCTTTTCCCCCCCTTATTATTATCTTATCATAAAGCTCCACCCTCATTAACTTGTTAATAAGTTGATTGGGAAGACCGGTGTTCAAGTATCCCTTCTGAAGGATTTACAGCTGATCCGTAAAAGCTTGCGGATTTCACAAGTTTTTATTTTTTTTTTCCGCACCAAAATTTTTTTTTTGGCCCTCGAAAAAAAAAATTCCCCTGGGATTTTTGGCGGGGGCTGGCCCATCTAACCAACACACAAATGCCATTCACCCAGCTCCAGCCTCCGATAACCGCCTGCAAACTACAATATTGTGAATCATCAATTGGTAAGTTTTGTTTTTTTCCTTATCTTCTCACCCCTCAACAGATGCCCGGCTCATTTTTTTTCTTCACCAGTGATGGTTTTCCACAAATATTTGGCCGATATTAAATTCGCGGCGGTACAGGCTGCAAACAAAGGGAAGATGCTCACCGAAGTCAACAAAAAACTAGGGTCCTCCATCAGCCCCGATTCCTTTGCATGATGGCTAAGACTTTACGAGAAAACATTGTCGGTGATTTGCAATCCAGAAACGTACCTAGCTAGGGGACGGCCGCTTGAGTTGACCACAGAGGAGATTCAGTTCATCAAAGAACTTGTGACGGAAAATCCAACCCTATATCTTGATGAGATACAGGCAAAATTAAGGGACACTCATGGAATACAAGTCTGCGTGCAGACAATCTTGGACACCCTCCACAACCTTCTCCTCTTGTCTCGCAAAACCATTCGCGCGGTCCACCCTAACCAGGACCAAGAAGAATGTGCAAGGTATATATTTCAGATAAGCCAGATTCCTACAGAGTGTCTGGTATTTACTGGTGAGCCACTCTCAGTTAACTTAATTGCTCATAGCCATCTCACGTCTCCCTTGTGTTCTCCAGATGAATCGGGAGTTTGCCTTGACACAGTGGCCAGGACCAGGGGGTGGGCACCTATTGGTGAACGCACTCGTCGAGTGCCTACTTGACAATCGACTCACAAGTTCAATGTGATCCCAGCAATATCAACTTTGGGGATAGTGGCGCACATGATTCAAGAGGAGTCTGTGACCCGACTAGATTTTGAGTTCTACTTGGAGAACATATTGGTAAGTGTTACTGGCATTTTCACCACCTCCCCCCCGTGTTACACATTCTCAAACTGTGATTTTTGCAGGTTCCTTCTATGAACCCCTTCCCTGCACCATGCAGTGTGCTTGTGATGGACAATGCTCAAATACATCACAATGGATGAGTCGCCGAAATAGTCGAAAATGCAGGCTGCCTGGTACTGGAGGACTTCCCGTTGGTCTGGAATGCTTAATTTAGACGGGCTAAATCTAAATTCCAAACTTTGTTTGGTGGTGGGAACCTGACTCTTGTCAATTTTCATCACCAAACAAAGTTTGGAATTTAGAAATAGAAGTTCCAGATTAAGCAATCTGGGTGACGGGAAGTCCTCCACTCTACTTGCCACCATATTCGCCGGACCTGAACCCCATAGAAAAGGGGTTCAGTGTATTCAAGTCGGCTTTAAGGTGCAATTATGACCTCCTGACTGGAGGTCCAGATGATTTTGATGTATTAGATGTATTTGTGATGATGATATTCACTTCAGGATTAAATAAGAAGCTATTTGCTGGTTGTGGTTATGGATTGTAACTGGCGTTGGGTTTGGTTATCATTTTATTCTCTTTTTATCTTTTTGTTCTAGCAATAGTTTTCATGTTATGGCAACAACTTGTTTAGCAATGAAGAAAAACAAATGCATATTGCTTGGAATTCCCATCCCTTATGGCTCATTGAATACCTGCTTGGACTTGGATTGTTGGCTCAATGCGTGCTTGGACCGGAATTAATTGCAGTTTGGCTCAATGGGGTGGTAATGTTTCTCAACGTATTGCAGTTCTCATACATTTGAAGCCACAGCTGATACAGGATTACTAAGGAAATGGAAAGAATAGAGATTTCAGACGGGAAGTAGAAAACAATCAAGCATTAGTATTGATACAATGAGAGGACTTAAGGTGACGCTCGAATTGTTTGAAGTTTGACGTCAGAGCCCTCGCATGGGCCCTTTTCATCCCAGCCTCTTCCAACTTTCTTGCCTGGAAGTTTTGGAATTGGGTATAGTGATTGATTCCAAGCTCGGCGAGCGCGGTTGCAATACCTCCGCTATTGATATCCACATGCAAAAACCTGAAGTAATCATTGAGCTCCACTTGTTTGTCTGACGGGGCCGGGGATGACGTAGCTGGGGCCAGTGGATCAGATTGGGCAACGGACGTAGGCATATGCGGCGGTTGAATACCTGGAAGAGGTGATGAATTCAAGGTGGACTGGACCGATGGGGAATACAGGAAACCTCCTACGTTGGGTACTGAAGGGTAGGCAACAGGCATTGCTGCCCCAAATCCAAGATGTGGCATGTATGGCATGCCCATTGCATAAGGGTTGAAACCAAACGGGTGGCCACCCATTGGGTTCATGAGAAAACTGGGCGCCGGGAGTGTCGGGGGACATGTAGCGAGATTGGTTTGAGGAAAAGGAGACCAACCCGCATGTGGGTTTTTCTCAGGAGAAGGAATTGGTGTGGAAGATGTGACACCGCCTTGTTTCTTGACATAGTTGAAAGGAGGTGAATTGGGAGGGTTCGAAAGAGTCACATTCTTATTGTGAATCTATCAAACAATGGAAATCAATACTCAATCACCAAAAAAACCACACAAACCCAATCATGCCCACCATTGTTCGGGCCCAAAGTGCCAGCCTATCTGGAGTAAGAACAAAGTATTTGTTTGGATCCTTGGGATTAATGAATACTGGGGCTTCTTTTGATCCTTTTGCTTGTTCGGAGTCAACATGCTGGGCCCTGAGCAGTTGGATATTCTCCACGATCTGCGCCAAAAGGAAAGCACCCGTGGTGGGTTCTAGCTGAGTCAATTCAGCAGCCCCACTGTGTTTTTGCTTCAATGAATCGAGTGCCTGTTTTTTCTGCTTTTTCAAGATGTGGGTATCATCAGATACCTAGATTGAAGAGATAATCACACAACATACAGATGAAATGATGAACAGACAAAAGACTCACCTGCGCAGCAGCCTTAGGGTCCTTTTCGACCAGAGTTATTGTAAATTTGCAAGTATCACCTTCTCCCGACCACTCTTTGAGGTATTCTTGAAAATCTTCTGCCGAGTCCAAGGCAGCCTTCTGGTTTGCGACAAACTTCCCACCATGTGGGATGACGGTGTTCCAAATCAGTAAATTTGCCTCTTCTAATTCACGGGCATGAGTGGCTAGCTCCAATGCATCTTGCTCTGCAATTGTGTCGATGGCTGCATTCTTGAAGGCCAGAAGACTGAGATCTGTGTTTTTCCAATAGATCGACATTTTCCCTCAGTCGGATTTGAAGTCCTTGAACTTGATCTCGCCATTGGGAGCGCCTTTGTGTTTTGCTGGTGTCCGGGTGCTACTGGAGGTTTTTTTTTTTCTCTTCAAAAAAAAAGATGTATTCCAGCGCAATCTTGATCTCACCCTCCTCCAGTGTGGGGGAGGCGTTCTGATCTTGAGATTCACTTGAAGCCGGGAAGACAGACGGAGTTGCCATTGGTGATTGGTCGGTGGAAATCGTTGAGGGATTTTCTGAAACATGTGTGGTAGGGGGTTCTTCGCTGCTATTTTGTGGCGCAAACGCGTCATTGATCCATTGGTCGAGTTCATAGAGCGAAGGCGTTTTATCAAGATCACCTGAGAAATCGTCTGAAGAAATACATATTTATATTAGTTTTAATTTGATGTATCTAGAGGTCAAGAAAGATTATATGAAAATAAGAAGGAAAAAACTGACCCATCCTGGTTGGGTGATCGACGTTATTGTAGTTCGCAGGCGGTTATCGGAGGCTGGAGCTGGGTGAATGGCATTTGTGTGTCGGTTAGATGGGCCAGCCCCCGCCAAAAATCCCGGGGGAAAATTTTTTTTCGGGGGCCAAAAAAAAAATTTGGGTGCGGAAAAAAAAAAAAAAACTTGTGAAATCCGCAAGCTTTTACGGATCAGCTGTACATCCATTTATGAGCAAGCTGGTAGCCGGGCAGCCGTCACCTGTTCTTTTCTCTTACACACACTTTTCAATAATAGTGTTTTAAGAATTCTTTGATTGGCTTATATTATCAATCTTTGATTGAGAATGTTATCTCAAGTAATTTTAAAATTCCTTCTTTTTTTTTTGGAGTTGTCTACAATTAGCCGGCCACTTTGAGTGGAAAAAGATGAGCGATTATAATATGTGACCAGTTGTGGCTATGCTGACGAACCTGTCTGTATGTGTCGGCTAGCACGTATGGAGAGAGAGACGAGCCAGCGAAGGAATTTTAATTAGCCCTTGGACTGCAGCATCTAGACCATTTGTCAACAAAAGAAACATCCAAGACCGAGACAGACGTACAGGAGGAAATCTCCAGGTAGAAGACCTCGCACAGTCAATCCAATAGTGAAGACGAGATGCTGGTGGTGGTGGTAACATGGGCGATCCCCTTCTCTGGTGCCGTTCATGGCTTCTTCACAACATCTGCACCGTTGCAGCCGCCACCAGAGTTGGCGCCCGGACGCCACCCCCCCCTCCCGCTTATGCACAGCCAGGGGCGACCTTCCTTCGCCCAGGTTTTAGTCAGAGAAAACAGTGATGATGATGATGATTGAACAATACGAGAAGAAAGAACGAGAGAGAAACAACCAACCACGCAAGCAAGCAAGCACACAGAAGAAAAAGTACAGAACAAACCAGGAACGAAAAAGAGACGGGTCTGGCATATCAACGTAAGAGAGAGAAAGAGTAAGATGCATGATGGAAGAAGAAAGCCGTGTGGTGTAAGGGGCCCCCCACACACGACCCCTGAACCCCACATCCAAACGTTCAAAAAAAAAAAAAAGAAGGAATAAATAACAGTCAAAATGAGGAGAAAACAAAAAAAATAGAACAAAAAAAAAATAACTAAATACACAACAACAAGGAGGAGGAAAGACGGTTCTGAATGGTAAAAAGAGAAAAGTTAAGTGACGACGTTAGAGAGATCAGCAGAGGGATCGGGCGAGAGAGAGGGGTCGTTAGAGCGAGGCAGAGAGGAAGGGAGGGAGATGTTGCGAAGGGAATTAGAGTCGGAGTCGGCGGGGAGAGGGAGATGATTAGGGGGGAGTTTATGGGAAGCGAAGACGGAGGTAGCGGGGGTGACGGTGGTGACGGAGGCGGCGGTGGAGTCGGAGGAGGTGGAGAGGGAGGAGGAGTCGGAGGAGGCGCGGGAGGGCTGGTGGAGGGTGCGGATCCGGTGGCGGTCGAAGAGGGACGACGACGAGGACGACGACAGCGAGGGCTTCAGCGCCCGCGTCTCCACACTGCTGCTGCTGCTACTGCTACTGCTACCCCCGCCACGAAGGTTCGCCGTGCTGCCCGTCGGAGCAGTCGCAGTCGTCCCCGTCGCCACCGTCCCCGTCGTATTCGTCGAGATCGGCGACGTCGTTCCTCCCCCCTCCTTGTCCTTCCGCGTCCCGATTAACCATGAGGGCGTCCATCCACGAGGCTTGTCCGGCTTGGACTCATTGATCGCATAGCTCCAATTATTGTACCTGATCAACAACCCATCAGATCAATATCCATCTTCTTCACTCACAAGAGAAAAGGGGGGTATGACACCCACTTTTTGTACACCTTCAGTCGATCCTTAATGTCGAAGCCCAACTCGTCATTTCCTTTAGCCTTATAATCCATGAGCCCATAGCAGGCGCTCGAGACCGAGAGGATCTCGTCGGGCAGGATCGTGGTATCGTACTTGACTTTGCCCGTCGTGCCCACCGAGAATGACTTCTTAGTTTCGAGCAGACAGCCGGAGGGAATCCATCCCTGGTGATCCTCACCGATCTGCGTCTCTGGGCCCTTGTCCCGATTCACGACCCACCATCCCTTCGACTAAAAAAAAAAAACCATGGCTCAAGACATGAGTTGACCAGTTTGGATTTGATCTGTATGAGACAAACACCCACCTTGCCGACAATGATGAACGTGTCCCCCACCCCTACATCAAAATCATCCCCGCCTTCAGACATGTAAGGGTAAATGGCGATACAGAACCCAGAGGCTTTTTCAACGCGACCGGCGTTAGGCGGAGCTTTGCGAGGCTGAGAAACGGTCGCCGCATCCTTTGAGTCGCCGGTGTTGGCCTGTTTTTGGGACGAGTTGGCGAGCTTCTTTTCCCTCCGTTGGGCTTGTTTGGCGAGTGCCAGTGAGACGGGAGACTCGATATCCTTGATGTGGCGGAGGGTGAACACAGGGTTTTGGTTGGCCTCTTTCAACTTCTGAAACAGCAGCAGTGGCTTTTCTTCGTAGCTCAAACATCGTTCCTGTTTCCCGTAACAGATGAAGAGGACATAGTTCTTATAATGCTCGTTGATTTTGTACTTCTTCAAGGCGGCGGGGAGGACCTTGTAGCATGGATCTTCGAGTGTCACCCTGAAGCTTTTGTACGGATTGGAGGTGTCTCGTTCTTTGGAATCGTTTTCTTTGCTCGTTTGTTTATCCGTTTGGGAGATGCGATCAGTTGGCTTGGGGGTAGCTGAGATGGATAGTGTTTCTGTGGCGGGCGATGGACATTTGTTTAAAAGGTGGGTCTGTAGAACTTCTTGCGTCGAATGAGTAGTCGATGTGAGGTTGGGAGATGGGGGCTGAGAACGTTTGGGGTCTTCTTGTGAAGGTATGATGGCTAATGGGAAGAAGAAAAAACAAGTGAGATTATGGTCTTCTCTTCTTTTTTTAAATTCTGAGAGACCTACGATTTGTTTGAGAGGGGGCGGGAGAGGCAGGAGAAGGGTCGTGGATATCGAGTTGGCGGAGGGATTCTTCTCTCATGTGTCTACCTTGGGTTCTGGTAGAGGAAGTAGGGGGCACGGCTTCGACGAGCAAGTTGGGTGAGTTGGGGGTGGAAGAGAGGGCTGGGAAGCGGGCCGAGAGGGACTGCAGTTCTTGCTTGATGGAGCGGACATCGGATTCGAGTGTTTTGATGCGTTGGTCGCGGAGGAAGAAGAGATGGTTGAGTGAGTCTGGTTGGTGTGGTTGAGCACTAGGCTGGTGGTGTGGTGTGGGTGGTGTGGCGAGGATGGGGGATAAGTCGGACTGGCTATCGGGTTCCGATCCGTCCTGTTCCAGGTCACCCAATGGTGGGATCCAATTCCCGTCCTCGATCGGGATGTCCTCCTTGATTTTCAGCTTGTAGATGGCTTTGAGGATGGTTAACCTCTTCCCCACGGATTTGATTCCGATATCCTTGAGTAGTTCGTTATCGAGATGGATGAGAACATCGCCAGTGAGAGCATGTTCTAATGATAGATTTTGTTGAGTGAGCTGAACTTTTAGATAGATAGATATAAGGGATAGATAGATATATTATACCTTTGATTGCCAGTTCGTATCGGGTGAGTCCTAGTGAGATGAAGAACTGGTTGACCTGTGATTCGTTCCAGTCGAGTACTGACATGGTGGTAGTTTTCTGGTTTTTACTCTGTTCTTTTTTTATTTTTCGTGGTTGCTGTTGACCATCATGGTGCTGTCTCTTTCTTCATGAGTAGTGTGAAAGTCTTTCTTCACTTTCCCTGGGCAAGCCCCTTGCCACGCCGCCCGCAAGTCACACCGCAGGAAAGTAACACCTATGGACTCAATCAAGGAAAGTAATGTCTTCTGGGCACCACTGCAATCATCTCAAGCTGATCTACAAATCTGCCATAGTCCTGCTTCGGGTCCAGCAGCTTTGCAAAACTGGTTGGTTACTTCCGGCCGGAATGTTACACCTGCATTCTGATTCATATACTAGTACAATTGAAATAAGCCTATCTGCCTTATAACTCCAGTACATACTACATCATCTGGGAGCCAAGTGTTTGGCCCAGGGGTTGGCATGCTTCCTGGAGGCATAGATCAATAACAAAAACAAGATACCAGCAGAAGCCCCAAATGGTCAAGATTACAAGCATCCAGCTGGAAAAAATTGTGACAAAAAGTTACAAATAAAACAAACATAATTACTGGGTAAGAAACAAAGCCGGGACTTGAGCCAAACTGATGGCTTTGCATGATGTGGGACAGAGAGACCCTGTGCATGGCTTGGCCTCTAGCTTAACCCAAGCCCCGACTTCGGAGGCGAGCGAAGCGAGCCTCCGAAGGAGGGGCTTGCCCGCAAAGTCGGATATTGCGCCTGGAAGCAAATGAAATTTGGCTGGACAAAACTTGCATCCACAAGATGAGGGCCAAGCACTCCACTTTTTGAAAACCTTTTTAGATCATTTAATAGGCTTTGATCTGGCCTCTCTACTTGTCACATAAGGAGACTCTCCGGTGTTTTATCCCCTTGCAATAGGGATTTGAAATTATGAAGTTTGATTTTTCTTGTGCAGCCATACAGTCATTCTTCTGACTAATCCGTGTGGCAGCAGCTGTATTAGAACATTTTAGTCACCAATGATGTTACTCGCCATCATCAGGATGGCAGTGTATTTCCATGACTTTGGGAAAGATTAAGCGATCAACTTGTAGCCAAGATGGGCCCCTAGCGTTCCCAACTCTCCGCGGAGCAAAGCTCCTTATGGATCTCAAGTTACAGGTGATTCCATCCAAAAAAACGGATTTTGGCAAAAAAGCCTTCGGCTTCCAGGCCAAATAAGGCACTTAGATGGCAAGCCCCTCCTTCGGAGGCTTGCTTCGCTCACCTCCGAAGTCGGGAGGGGCTGGTGTTAAGCTAGGCTTGGCCTCTCACAGAGAGAGGCTTTGTTAGGCTTGGGGCAGCACACTGGAGGACTTCCCTCTGGTTCTGGAGACCCCTACAGAGCCATAAATAGAAAGTGGAGGACTTCCCATTGGTCTGGATAGCCTAATTGAGACGGGCTCAATCTAAATTCCAAACTTTACTAAGTGGTGGGTGTTGTGTTGTTCAATCACTATGGTTTTATTTTCATATTTTCCCATACTTTCTTCTTATATTTTCTCATGGATTTATCTTACTCATCATCCAAACTATGTATTTACACTTTGTTTTCCTTATATATACCTTCAATCTGCAATATACTTTTTCCCTTTGGGGGAGTTTTCCATCATCATCTCGTACTAAGCTCAAGAGGTTATGAGCCGGCGCTGTTACCAGCTCGTCTTTTAAGCTCTCTCTGCATTCTTATTGCTTCGTCAGCAAAATCTTGTTCTTACCCCACTTCACACATGGATATCCTATTCACAAGCTTTCTGCCTCATCAGCTTAAAGTTCAAGCTTCTTTATGGTGAATACCCGCTCGACAAATCCAGAACTTGTTCAGCCTGATTTTCTTGCAAGAGTTACACCCCCTCGACAACCACCTGCATCACTTGGCGACTCATTTTCGAATCACTTGTTGGACGCCACTCCCTCCGCATCATTTGATCGGACTTTTTTCTCTGCCGACATGTCCTCATCCGACAACGCTACTCAACATCTCGGAGGATCCACCAGTCCCGCCGCGGACCAACCTCCACATCAATCTTCGGATTCCCCTGTTTCCAAACCCCCTCCCGTTGACAATAGCCCAGTTCCTTCTTGATCGCTTCAAGATATTGTTGCGGATGAGCTGGAAAAGTCCGGTTTGGGTGGTATTGATGATAACTTACTCAAACTGCTTCTGATTCGCAGTTTATCCACCAGCTCATTGAAAGAATCTTAATCCACCTCAGTTTCCGACCTCATCAAATGGCAACAACTTGGCTCGGGACTGCCCCCTCAACTCCTCAGCAACAGATCGAATTATCCGGTGTGGTCCTCTGCTCTTGACAATCTTATCCATGCGGCCACCAGTGTCAAGGACTACCTTTTGGTTGATCATTTGGTAGTGGATCCCGTGATGTCGGTTAGGGTAGCCAGCCTTATCCAACACGCGGTCAATCCTGCGCTACACTCGTCACTTAACGGAAAGACGGCGTATGGGGCCTTCACTTCTTTGAAAGAGCGGTTTGCCGGCTCCTCCTGGTCTCTTCTCCTCAGTCGTTGGTCTGATGTCGCGCAGGTCCCAGACATTTCAGACTTGATTTCCACCAGCTATGACTCTCTCAAGAGGAGCTGGCAGGACTTGGAGGAGAGGCTGGGGGGATTGACTACAGATAAGTTGTTATCCTTGTCATTCCACTCTGGCCTGAAAAAATATCATCAGCAACTCGCTGACACCATGGATTCCCAGATGTTGATTAATCCCTCCGTCAAGATCACCTCTCTTGATCTTCTCAATGCTGCCTCTCCTCTCGGCCAGTCCTCTACGTCTTCTTCCTTGGCGACTGTCATGGCAGTTTTGTCGCAATCTACTTCCCGTGGCAATTGGGGCCAAGGTTCAGGTCGTCCAAGTCGTGGTCTCAACCGTTCGCTCAACCAAACCTCTCCTTCAGTGCCACCGCCCGACTCCTGGGGATCTAAGTATCTCACCACCGCCTTCCCTTGCAATGTATGCTGGGAGTGGGGTCATTGGGCCCCTGATTGTCCTTGAGTCAAGAGCAACCTTCCGCCGCTGGAGGATCCCTGAATGAAGAACCCGAATTGGTGCCCCAAGAAGTCAAATGTGTTTTCTAACCAACTCGTCTCGAGGAGTGAAGAAGTTGCTTCCGTGTCGGCCACTCCTGATCAGCAAGATGACATTTTGTGCGACTCTGGCGCGAAAAATCATGTAACGTCACATGAATCTTTTTTTGTTTCTCTCCGGCCTGCTAACATCCGTCTCCACGTGGCTTCTCAAAATTGCGTTCCTGTAGACGGCGTGGGCGACGCTGTTGTTCCAACAAAATTCGGCCCTCTCCGTCTTCGCAATGTCATCTTTTGTCGGGCAATTGCCGGCACTGTACTCTCCGTTGGCTATTTAATCGCTGGGACGGTTCGGTTTCGTTTGAAAATGGTGTCTTCACTCTGCAACAGGGCTCTCAAATTTTTCCCTCCCGCCTCAGCAATTATCGTTGCTTTATTGCCGCTCCTGTCTCACTCTCTTGTTCCCACCCTCCTTTGTCTCCTCCTGAATCTCAATGCTCCGCTGTTTCTGTTTCCTCTCTGTGGCATGCTCGCCTGGGTCACCTTGCAATTCGATTCCTGAACCGCACGATTAAACATCGCTGTGCCATGGGTCTTCCCGTTCAATGCTTGTCATGCCCTGCATCTAAGTGCTCTTCCTGTTCAATGTCTAAAATTACACATTGCCCTGTGCATTTGCCATCTCGAGAGATTGTCAATCAGCCCAGAGACGTGGTCGCAATTGATCTTGTCGGTCCCTTTGCCGAAGCCCTGGATGGATCCAAGTTTGCCTTAGTGATTCATGACTTGTTTTTGAGATTGACATCAATTGTTGGTTTGAAGGCTAAGTCCGATGCTCCTGCGGAGGTTATGGTTTGGGTTGGCAACTTTGAAAAGTGCACCACTCACGGTGTGCGAATCATCCGATCGGACAATGCTGGTGAATTTTTGTCTAAGCGTTTTTCGGATTTCCTGAAGTCGAAGCAGATTCATCATGAGCTGGCTGTTCCGTATGAACATCATCAAAACGGTTTGGTGGAGCGCACCAACAGGACTATTCTTGATATGGCCCGTACGTCTTTACTCCATGCTAAGCTTCCTCAATCCTTGTGGATGCTCGCTTTGAAGCATGCTGTTTTCATGTTTAATCGACTTGTCCATGCGGGAGCTTCCAAGACTCCATTCGAACTGGCTATCGGCAAGGAGCCCACCTTACATCTTGTGCGTGTGTTCGGCTGTCGGGCGTACCTTCATGACACAACCTATCTCAAGCAATTCACTCCACGGTCGACTGCTTTGATCCACGTTGGAGTCTCTGATGAGTCTCATGGCTGGCTTCTGTGGAATCCTTCGACGAACAAACTTGTCCGGGGGGCTTCGGTTATCTTTCACAAGGATGAGTTTCCCTCCCAACCTGCAAAAATTCAGTCGTTATCCGCTGATTTATCTGCTTTGCGCGTTACTGGCCTCGGTGATTTCTCTCAGCTTTGCGAGTTTGAAATTCAGGATGCTTGCGTCGCTTCCCTAACTGCGAACGCATCCCTCATGTCTGACGCGCCGGACACCTACCACGAGGCCATGTCTTTGTCTTATTGTGTTGAGTGGGTGGCTGCATGCAATGCGGAAATTGGCATGATGATCCACCTGCGGGTATGGGAGGAGGTTCCCAAAGGCGAGGCAACCGAAATTCTCAATTGTCGTTGGGTGTTCGCTCTCAAGAGAAGTCAAGAAGGAGCCATCACACGGTTCAAGGCACGTATTGTGGCCCAGGGCTTTCGACAGATTCATGGTGTGAATGTCTCGGAGACGTTTGCCCCTACTCCCACTTTTTCTTCACTTCGACTACTCCTTGCAATGGCCTCAAAATTTAATTGGCCAGTGGCTTCTTTTGATGTCCGCAGCGCGTTTCTGCATAGCGATATTGATCATGATGTATACATTCGCCCTCCTCCTGATGTTAAGGTTAAGCCGGGTTGTGTGCTCAAACTTCGCAAAGCACTGTACGGCACGCGGCAAGCATCCCGATGCTGGTGGTTACACCTCAAGGGTTGTCTCGCTCAGATTGGCTTTTTTTCCCAACCTTGAGGACCAGTCAACTTACACTTACTCCCGTGACTCAGACCGTGCTTTCTTGTGGATCCACGTGGACAATGGACTTTTCACGGCTAACTCTGTGGACCTCATGAATCGGCTCAAGACTGCGCTGTCGGATGTCTTAGATCTCAAATGGGACGACCGACTATCAAGCATTGTTGGTCTTTGCGTGCGGGATGTTCCTGGTGGTTTCAGGATTGATCAACCAATGCTAGTCAACAAAGTCATCAATTTGTCTCCCTCGGCCATCAAAACGTGCTCGCCATTGCCATCAACAGACCTTGTCTCTAATCCATCTGATGGTTCATTCGACGTGGAGTACTTATCAAGGATCGGTTGTCTTCTCTACCTAGCACAGGGCTCTCGCCCTGCTATCACCTTTGTGGTCAATTTCCTTGCCAGATTCTCCATGAAACCCAATCAATCGCACTGGGTGGCTCTTGAAAATCTCATCTCATACGTTCGTTACTCCGCTCAACTATCTCTTCCTGTCATTTGTTCTGCAGAGTCTTCTGAAGATCTGGTAACATACGTCGATGTGAACTGGGGGGGCGAGGGTGCTCGATCAGTACATGGTTTTGTTTCTCTGGCCTGGGGTGCACCTGTGTCGTGGTCGTCCAAGAGACAATCTTGTTGTGCTCGCTCAACATGTCAAGCTGAGTACATGGCACTCTCGTTTGCGTCCAAAGACTCCATCTTTCTTTTGTCCGTTCTCAGCAAATTCATTGATCTACCACCACCTCTTATTCGCTGTGACAACAAAGCCGCCGTTCACATCAGTTCTGACTGTGGAACCCGCAAAGAACATCAACACATCGACAGAGAATTTCACATCATCAATGAATTGCTCTTCAAGAGGAAAGTTCGCCTGGAATGGATTCCAACAACCAAACAACTCGCCGATATATTCACCAAGGCTCTGGGATGGCGATTGGTTTCCACATTTCTGGATCAGATGGGTCTTAAGACACCATCTAACACTATGGCAAGTATAGGGGGGACAGTATGCGCTGGCTGCGATGAACATACACCCCCCGCGATTGTCCGTCCCTTTCCATCGCCTGCGGGGTAATTTGGTTAATCTGGTATTCAGATATTGACTTTATACATCTTCTACTTCATCCAGTTCTTGACAACCTGGGCAGCGGAATCTTCTTCTTCAGGCGCTACTGGACTCTCCATTTTGTTTTCTTGTGTTATTTTTTCTTCTGTTTCTCTTTTTTCTTTTTCTCATGTCAAATTGTTGTGTCACAAATGTTTCTTATTTTTTCCGCTTCTACTTTATTCCTTCTTATCCTTCTTATCCTATTTTTCTGTTTTCTTGTCTTGTTTCTTTGCGGATGATGAGGGGGGGAGTGTTGTGTTGTTCAATCACTATGGTTTTATTTTTATATTTTCTCATACTTTCTTCTTATATTTTCTCATGGATTTATCTTACTCATCATCCAAACTATGTATTTACACTTTGTTTTCCTTATATATACCTTCCATCTGCAATATAATTTTTCCCTTTGGGGGAGTTT